>JAXQQM020092256.1:212500-225000 GCA_034641835.2 Pinus albicaulis
ACGGCGTAAAACCAGCCCAGGCCTGCGGAACTTGGGGTTTCCGTGTCCTCCCGCGCCCCCGAGGGAAACACGCTAGGGAAATTGGGGTTTCCATTTCGCGGCACACGGCGAAGGGCCGCGCCCGAGCCCGGGAAACTTGGGGTTTCCATGTCCCGCCCCCCGAGGAAAACCGCGGGTTTCCATGTTTTTACGCCACACTGGAAACTTGGGGTTTCCATGACGATGGAAATCGTCGCCCGAGTCAAGGGAACTGGTGGTGTTTCGAAACCGCGGATCCAAGCCTCTGGGAACTCCGGTTTTTTTTTTCCCATGTCGCGGCGCATACAAACCCGCTTCCATTTCGCCACACGACGGACAGCCGCCCCAATTTGGAGAAACTCGGGGTTTCCATTTCCTGGCACGGCGGAAAATTTCCCCAAGTCTGGGAAACCTGGGGTTCCCATGTCCCGCCGCGATGGAAACCGCAACCCCCAGCACGGGGTACTTGGGGGGTCCATGCCGCAGCGTGACAGAAACCGCCACCCAAGTATGGGGAACTTCGAGTTTCCATGTCACGGCGCGACGGAAACCGCCACCAGGGTCCCGCGGAGCTCGGGGGTTCCCATTTTTTGTGGCACGACGGATACCACCCAATTCCGGGAAACTCGGGGATTTCCACGTCCCGCCACGACAGAAACCGTGGCCTCGGTGCGGGGAGCTCGGGTTTCCATGTCGCGGCACGACGGAGAACCGCCCAAGCCTGCGGAACTTTGGGGCTTCTATTTTGTGGCACGAGGGAAACCGCCTAGTTCTGGGAACCTTGCGGTTTCCATCTCCCGCCCCGACGAAAACCGCGCCCCTGGTCAGGGGAACTTGGGTTTCCATGTCGCGGCACGACCGTAATCGCCCAAGTTTACGGAACTCGTGGTTTCCGTCGCGCGGCACGGCGAAGAACCGCCCAAGCCTGGCGAACTTGGGGCTCCCATTTCGCGGCGCAACGGAAACCGCTCCCCTGGTCCGTCTCCGGAACTTGGGGTTTCCACGCCTCGTCGCGGTGGAAGCCGTCCAAATGCGGGGAAGGTTGGGTTTTGCAAGGCCCCAAGACTTCATGAGGCGCGTTCGTGGTAACGGGCGCGCCCGTCGGGCGTTCGGGCGTCGTGCGACGTTACGGGCGAGCCGCCGCACAGTAACCGCACGGGGCGCGGGTGTGTGGCGGCGAGCGGCACGGGCGCGTCGCACATAGCCGGCGGTGGCATTGGAAAAAGTGACGTTACAGGCGAAACATCACAGCGTAGCCGGAGTCATAGAACCGATGCACGAGTTGAGCGGCCGACGCTACACGAGTGGGCGGACAGCTGAACGATGGGGGTCGTCTCGGGTCGACCGAGTGACCCACGACACGCACATGATACACGTATTAATACGGCGTGCGGATGACGGAGAAGTCATCCAACCAACGATCAAGCAAGCATCTGAGTGCGAGCGCATTGGAGCACCATGAGCTAAGCCAACAGCTCGTTGGTGGAGGAAACACGGCGGCGGTGAACGCAGGGCGAGCGCGGGTCGAGCCAGGTTGTTGACGTGCAGGGCGTGCGGAATTCCTCCGCAGGGCATCCGCACCGCAGGACGGGTCGAGTCGGGTAGCGCGCGGGTCAAGTCATGCGACATACGTGCAGGGCGTGTCGAACTTCTCCGCAGGGCGTCCGCAGTGCAAGGTCGGGTCGGGCAGGGCGTCCGCACGATCCGAGCTTCAGTTCAGAGGTCGTTCTGAAGGCATCGTGAGTCGGAATTGAGTGCCGAAAGTTGAAGCAGGTGCGTTTTGATGGGACGGAGCTAACCACATAGCTGGGGGAGCGGATTGGACAGACGGAGAGCTCACGGGGAGGTCTGAAATCATTTGCAGTGCCGACCCGAGTGACACGGCAGCACTTGGGCAGTTTTATGCAGGATATTCCCGAGGTGAATTCTAGTGCTGTAAACGATTGTTGTGGGCTAGTTAATGATTGTCAAGCATTGTAAGCTTGGAAAAAAGTGACTTGCCTTGCCAAAGAGCAAAGGGGGTCTTTTGTTGGATTGGAACTTATACTCTATTTCGTATTTATGAAACATATTATCGGGCAGACCCATTATTAACTGGGAGTTGCCCCTCTCTTGTATGTATGGGCATACACTGTGGATGTGATGATGATGTTCATGTTTTCTGCACATTAAAATAACATTTGATTAACTAATTTAACAAGTGTTGCTAAAGGCGTAGTCTACATACTTGAGTATTATGAAAAGGAGAAGTACGGTAGTGCCGCACCCCGTCTATAGCACGGTTGAAAGGTCACCGAAGGTCTAGGGGCGTGACAGGTTTCCTCGCCCCGCCGTGATGATAGTCGCCCAACTGTGCGAAATGTAAGGTTTCCATGTCCCTGCTCAATGGACACCGTCCAATTATACGCCCGCCGCGATGGAAACCACCCCTGTAAGACCGACGAGCCGAGGACGATGACGGAAGGCGTTGGAAGCGTTCGGTGGACATGTGACGAACGACGAAAACCACGACGAAAGGTTAGACGGGCGTGCCGACGGACGAAAACATCGTTTGGCTACTATGAAATGTTATCATGATGACCATGCGACGTTTAGGAGCGACGTGCATAAACGTGTCCAAAAATGGCCGTGTGTTGGCTTGGAGGTTTTATAGGCCGGCCGTGGTGGCAAGCCGACGTTAAGGAGGAAATGCCATGTCGTAACCAAGGCTTTATGGGTATTTACTAGGTCGGCCTTATATGGGTCAAGCCCCACCCATGGAAGCAATGTGTGGGAAAAGGCACATAAGAAAGGAGGACGTGCGATGGACGATAAAGGAAATAAAGAAGGGCATCAACATCTTGCTAATTCCACCATTAGCAACCTAATGCTCGAGCCAGAGCGAAGGTCGAGGGTGGAGGGCGAAGCCACAACAGGGAAACGGAGTCTGGGCTGAGTCGGGTAAAAACCCGTTCGGCGTTCACCCGCAGGTCGAGTCGAGTTCCTTCCGCAGGGCACGTGTGGTGCAGTGTTTAGTGCATGGTCGAGTAGGGTTCCTTCCACAGGACACGTGGAGAATAGTGTTCAGGGCGAGCGCGTTCAGGTCGAGTCGGGTTTGTGCAGCGTGCCCACGTTCCGGACGCGCGGAACAGTGTTTGAAGGCGCGGAGTTCGTTCAGCAGGGTCGGGTCGGGTCGGGACGGGTCGAACGCGTTCAGGAAACGCATGCAGATCGTGACCCCGGTGACCCGCGTGCGGAAACGCGTTCAGGGTGCCGAGGGCGTCTGTGACCCGAGTGACCCACTTGAACCAGAATTCGTGCATACTTCATAAACATGTTTTGAAAGGGAATTTTGGGGTTCCTTTGGATTTTTTGCACTATTGGGAAGATGTTAAGGCTAGACCCAGGTACAAGCACATTTGGCAAGAAGCATAAATGGTTTATGGAGGCTTGGTTGTATAGTTATTGCAGATTGTACATATTTATTGAAGCATAATACTGGGCAGACTTATTAACGAGATTTTCTCCTGCCTTGAATGTATGGGCATTCATGTGGTTTGATATTGATCTTTATTGCTGTTTTATGTCCGCACAGGAGAACTTTGGAAGATTAATTAAACAATTTTTGAGTTAGGCATAGTCTACTTATTGAGTATTTGAAAAGAGAAAAATAAGGTAGTGCCGCACCCGTCTATAGAGCGGTTGGGAGACTACCACAGGTATAAGGGCGTGACAGTTGGTATCAGAGCTACATTTTTGTGGCTTTTTTATTATTATTGAGCAGGGATACCGTTGCAGCGTTGCAGGTGGTATTGAAGCTTGATGGATGAGTTTGTTTCTTTGGAAATGAACTTCAAAGAAATTAAAGAGAAGTCGAAGGAAGTGGAAAAGGAGTTTGATGAGGCGAGTCGGACCATTGATACATTGTGCAAGAGGAGGACATCGGGCATGAGAAAAGATGAAATGTTTCGACTTATGAAGAAAGTGAGAATTCTCCGAGCAGAAATGGACAAGGTGGAAGAAGAGCGAAGGAAGTTAATTGATAAGCTTCTCAAGCTTAGAGACCTTGGAAAGATGAAGCATGGTGGCATGAAGCCCACTGTGGGGGAACCAAAGGATGTTGTAGATGTGATTGAAGTCAAGGAAGAAGCTGATGAACAAGTTGGACCAGGACCAAGCACATTACAAGCATTGATGGTGGACGATTCTCACAAGGATGTTGCAGATGTGGTAGAAGTCGAGGACGAACTTGATGAACAGGTTGGACCAGGGCCAAGCACATCGCAAGCATTGGTGATGGATGATTCTGGGGAGGATGTTGAGGATGCGGATATGATCGAGGAAGAACTCGTGGAACAAGTTGAACCTGGACCAAGAACATTGCAGGCATTGGGGGATGAACCACATGAAAATTTTGCAGAAGTGACAATGATCGAGGAGGAACTTTATGAGCAGGTGGTACCAGGATTGGAAGCATTGTAGACATTGATGAGGACGGAGGACACTCGCTTAGAGATTATTCATGAAGACATGGCTCATGTTTCAATTGAGCATCTGGGAGATGGACCGCATGCAGGGATGGGAAAGAAGATGACTTCTTTTCCAATACCATGGAGGACCTTTCCTCGGATGACTATGATGGAACCTTGTACATTGGAGAAGCAAGGGGAGCATTTCTTGTTGTAGGCCTTGATAGGGAAATTTGTGACCTCGCTCTAGTAGGTTCAAATTCCCGTGACAAGGGTGGAACTTGTTGATCTCTGTGATAGATACGGGTCATGCTTAGCCACATGGAAACTGGCTAGGTGCCCGGCATGACTCATGGACTGCCTTGGTGGTAGGGCACATTGTCTGGGTAGACTTCTTCATGGCTTACAACCAAGAAGGAACTCTTGGTGCACCTTTAGCGGGGGAGAAGCCTTGGAGGAAGTACCCATGATGATGATCGTAGAAGTGACCGAGGGCACTTAGCCTGTACACTATACACATGATGGTGACTGGGGTTGAGGCGAGTCTACTCTTGATGGACACATGGGAAACCAAAGTCATGTACATTGACACGAGGGCATGGCGGGACATTATGTGGAGACATTATGCAGGTGCACTTACTGGGTGCCCACTTATGAGCATCATGGAGGAGTGTCAAGAAGGAATATGCTGAGCATGATCGATTGTTGGTGCTACATGGAGATCTTTTATAGATGGGCTGTTGGACGTTGTTCACTTTGAGCAATAAGACATTGGTTGGATGAGCAGCCTACGAGCACATTCATATGACTTACAGGGTGAGAACAACTTGTGGTGGCACTCGTGGGCAATACAAGTATGCTTGCCAACGCTTTGGATAGGATGATGTGTGGGAGTTCATGATGGAGTTTCATTCATTGGAGGCTTCATACTACAATGATCTTACAGTATCTGGTTCACTGAGGAACTGAGATCGAGACTGGTCTTGATTTTGATGCACTATGGGATGCATACCTTTGAGCAGGGAAACGCATTCGGTTGGGTCGGGTCGCGTGAGGGCGCCCAAGGAAATGCGTCCGGGTCGGGTCGTGTGAGGGCGGCCGTATAAAAAATGCTAAGTGGTGACCGCCCGCGTGCCTTGTGCACGTTCACGTGGCCAGTTTCCGATTTGCTCCCTTGTGCCTTCGTTTGGGCGGGTTGGGTCGGGTCGTGCCGTGCGAGGGGGGCCGTATAAAAAATTCTAAGTTGTGACTGCTCGTGTGCCTTGTGCACGTTCGTGCGACCCGTTTTCCATTTGCTCCCTTGTGCCTTCGTTCGGGCGCCCAAGGAAACGTGTTCGGGTCGGGTCGTGTGAGGGAGGCCGTATAAAAAAATTCTAAGTTGTGACCGCCCCTGTGCCTTGTGCACATTCGTGCGACCCGATTGCCATTTGCTCCTTTGTGCCTTCATTAGGGCGGGTCAGGTCGTGCCGTGTGAGGGCACCCAAGGAAACACGTTCAGGTCGGGTCATGTGAGGGAGGCCATATCGAAAATGCTAATTTGTGACCGCCCATGTGCCTAGTTGTCACGCCCCTATACCTTCGGTGTCTTTCAACCAGGCTATAGACAGGTGCGGCACTACCGTACTTTTTTCTTTTTCCAAATACTCAAGTATATAGACTATGTCTTTAGCAACACTTGTTAGTTATTAACCAAAGGTTCTCTCGATATGTAGAAATAAACATAAACATCATTATCAATCCACAAGTATGCTCATACATATAAGGGAGGGGCAATTCCCTGTTAATAATGATAAATATGAAATAATAAGTTCCAATCCAGCAGAAGCCACTTCTGCTCCTTGGCAAGGCAAGTTAGCCTTTTGACCAAGCTCTAAGGCTTTTCAACCATCAAAATAGCCTACAGCAATCATTTACAATCATCAGAATTCACCTTGGGAATATCCTACACAAAACTGCCCAAGTGCTGTCGGGTCACTCAAATCGGCACTACAAATCAGTTTAGACGATCCCTCAAGCTCTCTGTGTGTCCAATCTGCTTTCCAACTGTACGGTTAGATGCGGCCCTTCAATACACACATTCTGCAATTTACGACACTCAATTCCAACTCCGGACGCTCCCGGAATGGCTTCCGCACTGTAGTGCAATTCGTGCAGAGGCGCCCAGTCGAGGGTCACCCGACTCGCCCAGCCAAACGCGTTCGGGTCGGGTCGGGCGCGTCGGGTGAGGGCGCCCGGCCAAAGGCATTCGGATCGGGTCGTTTGGGCCGAGGGCACCCGTATCAGATTTGCTAAGTTGTGACCGCCCGGGTGCCTTGTGCACGTCCGAGCGACCCGTTTGCCGTTTGCTCCCATGTGCGTCTGTTTGGTCGGGCGGGCCGTGTGGCACCGGGTGAGGGCGTCCGTCTGGGTCGGGCCGTTTGGTCGGAGGGCACCCATGTAAAATTTGCTAAGTTGTGACCGCCCGGGTGCCTTGTGCACGTCTAGGCAGCCCGTTTTTCGTTTGCTCCCATGTGCGTCCGTTTGGTCGGATCGTTTGGTCGTGCCAGGTGAGGGCGTCCGTTCGGGTCGGGTCATTTGGTCGTGGTGGGTGAGGGCGTCCGTTCGGGTCAGGTCGTTTGGTCGTGCCGGGTAAGGGCGTCCGTTCGGGTCGGGTCAGGTTGTTTGGTCGTGTCGGGTGAGGGCGTCCGTTCGGGTCGGGTCGGGTCGTTTGGCCCGAGCGCGTCCATTCGGGTCGGGTCGGGTGTGCGTGCCGGTTGAAGGCGTCCGTTCGGGTCGGGTCGGGTGGGCTTGCCGGGTGAGGGTGTATGTTCGGGTCGGGTCGGGTCGGGTCGTTTGGCCCGAGGGCGTCCGTTCGGGTGGGCATGCTGGGTGAGGGCATCCGTTCGGGTCAGGTCGTTCGGTCGTGCCATGTGAGGGCGTCCGTTCGGGTCGAGTCGTTTGGCCGGAGGGCGTCCGTTCGGGTGGGCGTGCTGGGTGAGGGCGTCCGTTCGGGTCAGGTCGGGTTGTTTGGCCAGAGGGCACCCGTGTCAGGTTTGCTAAGTTGTGACCACCCGGGTGCCTTGTGCACGTCTGGGCGGCCCGTTTTTCGTTTGCTCCCATGTGCGTCCGTTTGGTCGGGTGCGCCGGGTGAGGGCGTCGGTTCGGGTCGGGTCGTTCGGTCATGCCGGGTGAGGGCGTCTGTTCGGGTCGGGTCGGGTTGTTTGGCCCGAGGGCGCCCGTGTCAGATTTGCTAAGTCATGACCGCCCGAGTGCCTTGTGCACGTCCGGGCGGCCCGTTTTCCGTTTGCTCTCGTGTGCGTCCGTTTGGTCGTGCCGGGTGAGGCCGTCCGTTCGGGTTGGGTCGTTCGGTCGTGCCGGGTGAAGGCGTCCGTTCGGGTTGGGTCGTTCGGTCGTGCTGTGTGAGGGCGTCCGTTCGGGTCGAGTCATTCGGTCGTGCCGGGTGAGGGCGTCCGTTCAGGTCGGGTCGTTTGGTCGTGCGGCACGATGGCGTCCGTTCGGGTGGGCATGCCGGGCGAGGACGTCCGTTCGGATCGGGTCGGGTCATTTGGCCCGAGGGCGCCCATGTCAGATTTGCTAAGTTGTGACCGCCCGGGTGCCTTGTGCATGTCCGGCCAGCCCATTTACTGTTTGCTCCCATGTGCGTCCGTTTGGTCAGGTCGTTTGGTCGTGCCGGGTGAGGGCGTCTGTTCGGGTCGGGTCGTTCGGTCATGCCGGGTGAGGCCGTCCGTTTGGGTAGGGTCGTTTGGTCGTGTGGCACGATGGCGTCCATTCGGGTAGGCGTGCCGGGCGAGGGCATTCGTTCAGGTCGGGTTGGGTCGTTTGGCCCGAGGGCGCCCGTGTCAGATTTGCTAAGTTGTGACTGCCCAGGTGCCTTGTGCACATCCGGGCGGCCCGTTTGCCGTTTGCTCCCATGTGCGTCCATTTGGTCGGGCTGGGTGAGGGCGTCCGTTCGGGTCGGGTTGTTCGGTCGTGTCGGGTGGGGGCGTCCGTTCGAGTCGGGTCGTTCGGTCGTGCCGGGTGAGGGTGTCCGTTCGGGTCGGGTCGTTTGGTCGTGCGGCACGATGGCGTCCGTTCGGGTGGGCGTGCCGGGCGAGGTCATCCGTTCAGGTCGGGTCGGGTCGTTTGGCCCAAGGGTGCCCGTGTCAGATTTGCTAAGTTGTGACCGCCGGCTAGCCTTAATACACGCAATCCAAGTGCTTAGATTACCGTTTGCTCCCATGTGCGTCCGTTTGAGTGGGCGTGTTGGAGTATCCTTGTCGAGATGAGGCATCCGTTCGGAGTCAGGTCGTTCGAGTCGTGCCGGGTGAAGCGTCCCGTTCGTGTCGTTTGGTCATGTAGCACGATGGCGTCGTTCGGAGGGGCGTCGTTGGCGAAGCGTCGATTCGAGTCAGGTCGGGTCGTTTGGCCCGAGGGCACCCGTGTCATATTTGCTAAGTTGTGACCGCCCAGGTGCCTTGTGCATGTCCGGGAGGCCCGTTTGCCGATTGCTCCCATGTGCGTCCGTTTGGTCGGGCGTGCCATGTCGCGCCGGGTGAGGGCATCCGTTTGGGTGGGCGTGCCGGGTGAGGGCGTCCGTTCGGGTCGGTTCGTTTAGTCATGCCGGGTGAGGGCGTCTGTTTGGGTCGGGTCATTTGGTCGTGCGGCACGATGGCGTCCTTTCGGGTCGGCGTGCCGTGCAAGGGCATCCGTTCGGGTCTGGTCGGGTCATTTGGCCCGAGGGCACCCGTGTCAGATTTGCTAAGTTGTGACCGCCCGGGTGCCTTGTGCACGTCCAGGCGGCCCGTTTGCCGTTTGCTCCCATGTGCGTCCGTTTGGTCGGGCGTGCCGTGTCGTGCCGGGTGAGGGCATCCGTTCGGGTGGTCGTGCCGGGTGAGGGCGTCCATTCGAGTCTGGTGGTTTGGCCCGAGGGCGCCCGTGTCAGATTTGCTAAGTTGTGACCACCTGGGTGCCTTGTGCACGTCCGGGCGGCCCGTTTGCTGTTTGCTCCAATGTGCGACCGTTCGGGTGGGCGCGTCATGTCGTGCCGGGTGAGGGCGTCCGTTCGGGTCAGGTCGTTTGGTCGTGCCAGGTGAGGGCGTCCGTTCGAGTTGGGTGGTTTGGCCCGAGGACGCCCGTGTCAGATTTGCTAAGTTGTGACCGCCCGGGTGACTTGTGCACATCTAGGTGGCCCGTTTACCGTTTGCTCCCATGTGCGTCCGTTTGCTCATGCGTGCTGTGTCGTGCCGGGTGAGGGCGTCCGTTTGGGTCGGGTCGTTTTGCCCGAGGGCACCCGTCTCAGATTTGCTAAGTTGTGACCGCCCGGGTGCTTTGTGCACGTCCGGGCGGCCCGTTTTCCGTTCGCTCCCATGTGCGTCCGTTCGGGTGGGCGCGCCGTGTCATGCCGGGTGAGGGCGTCCGTTCGGGTGGGCGTGCCGGTGAGGTCGTCCATTCAGGTGGGGTCGTTTGGCCTGAGGGCGCCCGTGTCAGATTTGCCAAGTTGTGACCGCCCGGGTGCCTTGTGCACGTCCGGGCGGCCCGTTTACCGTTTGCTCCCATGTGCGTCCGTTCGGGTGGTCGTGCCATGTCGTGCCGGGTGAGGGCGTTCGTTCAAGTCGGGTCGTTTGGGCCAAGGGCACCTGTGTCAGATTTGCTAAGTTGTGATCGCTCGGGTGCCTTGTGCACATCCGGGCGGTCCGTTTGCCATTTGCTCCCATGTGCGTCCATTCGGGTCGGGCGTGCCGTGTCGCGCCGAGTGATGGCGTTCGTTCGGGTGGGCGTGCCGAGTGAGGGCGTCCATTCGGGTTGGGTCGTTTGGCCCGAGGGCGCCCGTGTTAGATTTGCTAAGTTGTGACCACTCGGGTGCCTTTTGCACATCCAGGCGGCCCGTTTTCCGTTTGCTCCCATGTGCGTCCGTTCAGGTGGGCGCGCCGTGTCGCCCCGGGTGAGGGCGTTCGTTTGGGTCGGGTCGTTTGGTCGTGTCGGGTGAGGTCGTCCGTTCGGGTCGAGTCGTTTGGCTCGAGGGTGCCCGTGCCATATTTGCTAAGTTGCGACCGCCCGGGTGCCTTGTGCACGTCCGGGCGGCTCGTTTGTCGTTTACTCCCATGTGCGTCCGTTCGGGGGGGCGCTCCGTGTCGCCCCGGGTGAGGGTGCACGGACGGGGGCATTCGGGTCGCCCTCTTTTGTCCGAGGGTGCGCTTATCATATTTTCTTTTCATGTGAAAGGTGGGTTGGTAATTGAGTTGTTTTGCTCGGTTGTGCCTGAAGAATGGCCTTGGGTCATTTGTAGGGTCGTCGACTTTCTTCTCTCCATCACCACTCGGGAGCATATGAGCAGTAATGTTGGCCATGCTTGTCCTTGGAGGCATGTTTGAACAATCTCTCCCGTCCACTCTGTTTTCTAGCATTTGGATGGGGTTGTTGTGTGTGGCTCTTTGAGATGACTGGCCGCCTGTTGGCGTTGTTGAAATTGGCTCTCCGGTAACTCTCTCTCGTGCCCCTTGGTTGCACGTTTGCTCTGTTGAAATCAGCGTTTTGCTATGTCACTCGTTAGCTCCGTCAATGTCGGCTCTTCTCTATATTGTTCTTCTCCTCCCTTTTTTCTTGCTTGTGGGGGGAGGGGTTGGATTTTCGTGTGAAAGGTGGGTTGGTAACTGAGTTGCTTGTTCGGGTGTGCCTGAAGAGTGGCCTTGGGTCATTTGTAGGGTTGTCGACTCTCATCTTCTCTCCATCGCCACTCGGTAGCACATGAGCGGTAATGATGGCCATGCTTGTCCTGGGAGGCATATGTGAAAAGAGTTACCCTTCCGCTCTGTGTTCTCAGAGTTGGATGAGGTTTCTCTGTGTGGCTCCTTGAGACAACTGGCCGGTCGCCTATGTTGCTCTCGTGCCCCTTGCTCGCTCGTTGGCTCCGTCGATGTTGGATTTTCGCTATATTGTTCACCTCCTCCCTTTTTGGTCGGTTGGAAAGGTGTGCTTTTGTCTCGTTGGCTTCGTGAAATCGGCTCCTCGCTATATTGTTCACCTCCTCCCCTTTTGGTGGGGGGAGGGGTTGGATTTTCGTGTGAAAGGTGGGTTGGTAACTGAGTTGTTTGTTCAGGTGTGCTTGAAGAGTGGCCTTGGGTCATTTGTAGGGTCGTCGACTCTCATCTTCTCTCCATCCCCACTCGGTAGTGCATGAGCGGTAATGTTGGCCATGCTTGTCCTGGGAGGCATATGTGAAAAGAGTTGCCCTTCCGCTCTGTGTTCTCAGAGTTGGATGAGGTCGCTCTGTGTGGCTCCTTGAGACAACTGGCCGGTCACCTATGTCTCTCTCGTGCCCCTTGCTCGCTCGTTGGCTCCGTCGATGTTGGCTCTTTGCTATATTGTTCACCTCCTCCATTTTTGGTGGGTTGGAGAGGTGGGCTTTTGTCTCGTTGGCTTCGTGAAATCGGCTCCTCGCTATATTGTTCACCTCTTCCCCTTTTGGTGGGGGGAGGGGTTGGATTTTCGTGTGAAAGGTGGGTTGGTAACTGAGTTGCTTATTCGGGTGTGCTTGAAGAGTGGCCTTGGGTCATTTGTAGGGTGGTCGACATTCATCTTCTCTCCATCCCCACTCGGTAGCGCATGAGCGGTAATGTTGGCCATGCTTGTCCTGGGAGGCATATGTGAAAAGAGTTATCCTTTTGCTCTGTGTTCTCAGAGTTGGATGAGGTCACTCTGTGTGGCTCCTTGAGACAACTGGCCGGTCGCCTATGTCACTCTCATGCCCCTTGCTCGCTCGTTGGCTCCGTCGATGTTGGATCTTCGCTATATTGTTCACCTCCTCCCTTTTTGGTGGGTTGGAGAGGTGGGCTTTTGTCTCGTTGGCTTCGTGAAATCAGCTCCTCGCTATATTGTTCACCTCCTCCCCTTTTGGTGGGGGGAGGGGTTGGATTTTCGTGTGAAAGGTGGGTTGGTAAATTGAGTTGCTTGTTCAGGTGTGCCTGAAGAGTGGCCTTGGGTCATTTGTAGGGTCGTCGACTCTCATATTCTCTCCATCCCCACTCGGTAGCGCATGAGCGGTAATGTTGGCCATGC
>JAXQQM020092256.1:230000-252500 GCA_034641835.2 Pinus albicaulis
TTCGGGGGCTTCCCTCTTTTAAGGGTGTGACGTTGCACCGCCGGCGTATTTGTGGCCCTGGGCTTTATCCAGCATTGAGTGTCAGCCTGCGATAACTCCTCTTTGGAGTTTCGGTTGTTTGGGCCCCCTCGAATTTTTGGCCGGAAAGGTTGTCGGGTGCCCTGTACACGGAGGGGTGCAATAGCGGGGTGGGTTTGCTATTAGTGCATTTTTTGTCTGACGCCTTGTGTGGGTTGGGGGGTCGTTTACCTCTCAGTAGTAACGTGCTCTAGGCACTTGTCTCGTTGGGGCCCTCGGCTTTTCTAGTGGTCAAGTTTAGGTTGTGGCTTGTCTCTGCTTGGTTGCTTGATTGTCGCTCGTTATGTCGTGTAGATAGAAAGGATGTTGCGTCGCAATGTAGTATGTGGAAGGGTGCCAAAACGTGGGATGCTTTTGATCGGGTGCCTTGTTTTCCTTCTTTTTGGTTAAGCCAACGTCCCCTCGCGCGGCGGTGGCCCTCTGTTTTTCTAGCTAGCGTTGCTTGAAATTTGGCCCCCTTTCTCTCAAATTGGATTTTAGTCGTGAGTGTTATGGTGGGTAATGCTTAGTTTTTCTTTCTTTCCTGTCATTGTTTTCTTCCCTTTCGGTCCCCAGCTTTATGGAGAAAAGCGAGAATTGTCGTGGGTTGGTGTCGGAGAAGGATGAAAAGCAGTGCAAACTCCCGGGTTGGCCACCCTAGTCCTTCTCAGTCGTCATTCCTTGCAGTTCCCCCCTTTTTTGCTAAGGCACAGGGCTTGGAAAATCTTTTACTATGTTTGAGCCTCCCCTTGTTATTCATTTTGTTCCCCCTAGCTTTACGGATAAAAGGTGGGATTGCCGTGGATTTTGACGTTTTCGGAAGGATGAAAAAGCAGTGCGAGTTCCTGCTGGGGTGGCCGCCCTAGTCCTTCTCGGTCATCGATCTGTGCATTTCCCACCTTTTTGCGAGGGCACGGGTCCTTGAAAGCCTGTTTTGTGTTTGAGCCTCGGCCATGTTTTGGTTCTCTTTTTTCTTTTCTCTTTTTGGGTTGCTTTTTTCTCTTCTTCCTTTCAGCCCCTAGCTTTACGGAGAAAAGGGTGAATCGTTGAGGATTGGCATTCACGAAGGATGAAAGGCAGTGCGAGCTCCTGGGTTAGACTCCCTAGTCCTTCCCGATTGTCGTTCCTTGCGATTCCCCCCCTTTTGCGAGGGCGCGGGGCTCGCGAAGTGTTTGTTATCTGTTTGGGCCTCCTCCTTTGAGTGGGTGGAAAATTTTGTTTCTCTTTCTTTCATGTGTTTTTCTTACTTTCCTCGTTCCGACCCCCGTCTTTACGGAGAAAAAAGGGGGAGTTGTAGTGGGCTTGATGTTCGTGAAGGACTAAAAGAAGTGCGAGTTTTCAGGGTGGCCACCCTAGTCCTTCTCGGTCATCGTTCTTTACAATTCTACCCTTTTTGAAAGGCATGTGGTTTGGAAAGCAGCTCTTCTTGCTTGTTTGAGCCCCTTCCCTTTGGTGAGTGGGTGTTATGGAGTGCGGTTGTCTTGAGGGGGAAGGGGGCTTGTTGCGACGCATTGTACATTGGGTTGGCTTTTAGCCATTTCTCGTGGGGGTGCGATATTTTGGTAACACACGGAAACGACTCTCGGCAACGGATATCTCAGCTCTTGTTACGATGAAGAACGTAGCGAAATGTGATGCTTAGTGTGAATTGCAGAATCCCGTGAATCATCGAGTTTTTGAACACAATTTTCACCCGAGGCTTCGGTCGAGGGCACGTCTGTCAGGGCGTCGCATCCCAATAAAACCCGCTCCTTGCAATATGCTAGGGAGCAGCGGAGGTGGTCGTCCGTGCCCAATGCAGTGCGGTTGGTTGAAATGTGGGAGGCAACATTTCGTGGCGTGCGTCGGCAAGCGGTGATCTTGTCCCCTTGGTTGGGCAGTCGGCGTTAGCCGATGCGGGCTCTGTGTGGCATCCCCAAAACTTGCTTTGCTCTCTCTTGTCCTCCCATTCGGTAGGGCGGATTTAGCTCCAACTTGCAACCTTAGCTCAGGCGAGAACACCTGCTGAGTTTAAGCATATAATTAAGCGGAGGAAAAGAAACTTACAAGGATTCCCCTAGTAGCGGCGAGCGAACCGGGAAGAGCCCAGCATGAAAATTGGGTGGCAGCGTCGCCTGAATTGTAGTCTGTAGAAGCGTCCTCAGCGGCGGACCCAGGCCAAGTCCCTTGGAAGGGGGCGCCTGAGAGGGTGACAGCCCCGTGGGGCAGGGACCCTGCCGCATCACGAGGCGTTGTCGGCGAGTCGGGTTGTTTGGGAATGCAGCCCTAATTGGGTGGTAAATTTCATCCAAGGCTAAATACGGGCGAGAGACCGATAACGAACAAGTACCGTAAGGGAAAGGTGAAAATGACTTTGAAAAGAGAGTCAAAGAGTGCTTGAAATTTCCAGGAGGGAAGCGGATGCAGGCTGTCGATGCATCTCGGTCGGATGTGGAACGGCTCAGGCTGGTCCGCCGCTCGACTTGAGGTGCAAACCAACACGAGCTGCTGCATCGTCACAAGCGCGGGTGGAGTACCGCCTGTCGGTTTGCCAGTGCGGTGGTCAAGGGACGAAGCGCGCGCCCTTGTGGTAGGCCGTGTGCACCTGGACGCTTGTGGTGTTGGTTGGCGAGCTTTCCATTCGGCCCGTCTTGAAACACGGACCAAGGAGTCTAACATGTGTGCGAGTTAGCGGGTTTGAAAACCTGCGAGGTGCAAGGAAGCTGACGGGCGAGATCCCCTCTTTGCAGGGGGTGCATCATCGACCGACCTTGAGCTTATGCGAAGGGTTCGAGTGCGAGCACACCTGTTGGGACCCGAAAGATGGTGAACTATGCCTGAGCAGGGCGAAGCCAGAGGAAACTCTGGTGGAGGCTCGTAGCGATACTGATGTGCAAATCGTTCGTCTGACTTGGGTATAGGGGTGAAATACTAATCGAACCATCTAGTAGCTGGTTTCCTCCGAAGTTTCCCTCAGGATAGCTAGAGCTCACGCGCGAGTTTTATCGGGTAAAGAAAATGATTAGAGGCATCGGGGGCGTAACGCCCTCGACCTATTCTCAAACTTTAAATAGGTAAGAGGGTGCGGCTGCCCCAATGAGCCGTGCCATGGAATCGAGAGCTCCAAGTGGGCCATTTTTGGTAAGCAGAACTGGAAATGCGGGATGAACCGAAAGTTGAGTTACGGTGCCAAATTGCACGCTAACCTAGATCCCACAAAGGGTGTTGGTTTATTAAGACAACAGGACGGTGGTCATGGAAGTCGAAATCCACTAAGGAGTGTGTAACAACTCACCTGCCGAATCAACTAGCCCCGAAAATGGATGGTGCTGAAGTGCGCAACCTATACTCGACCGTTGGAGCAATTGCCTGGCTTCGATGAGTAGGAGGACGCGGGGGTCGTTGAGAAACCTCGGGCGTGAGCTTGGGTGGATCGGCCCCCGGTGCAGATCTTGGTGGTAGTAGCAAATATTCAAATGAGAACTTTGAAGACTGAAGTGGGGAAAGGTTCCATGTGAACAGCACTTGGACATGGGTTAGTTGATCCTAAGAGATGGGGAAGCCTTGTATCAAGGGTGCACTTTGCACGAGCATCGAAAGGGAATCGGGTTAATATTCCCGAACCGGGACATGGCGGCGGGTGGCAACGTTAGGAAATCCGGAGACGTCGTCAGGGGCCCCGGGAAGAGTTATCTTTGCTTTTTAACAGCTTTCCCACCCTGGAATTGGTTCACCCGGAGATAGGGTCCAGCAGCTGGAAGAGCACCGCACGTCTTGCGGTGTCCAGTGCACCCTCGGCGGCCCTTGAAAATCTGGAGGACCGAGTACCGTTCATGCCCGGTCGTACTCATAACCGCATCAGGTCTCCAAGGTGAACATCCTCTGGTCAATAGAACAATGTAGGTAAGGGAAGTCAGAAAAATGGATCCGTAACTTCGGGAAAAGGATTGGCTCTGAGGGTTGGGCCTAGGGGTCTGCGCCCTCAACTCGTGGGCTGTCGGCAGTCTGCTCGAGCTACTCTCGTGGCGAGGGCGGTCAGTCGCGTGCCGATTGGGCTACGGGCGTAGAATGCCCCCTCGCGGGGGCTTTTCCCTAGGCGGCGAACAGTCGACTCAGAACTGGTACGGACAAGGGGAATCCGACTGTTTAATTAAAACAAAGCATTGTGATGGTCCCTGTGGATGCTGACGCAATGTGATTTCTGCCCAGTGCTCTGAATGTCAAAGTGAAGAAATTCAACCAAGCGTGGGTAAACGGCGGGAGTAACTATGACTCTCTTAAGGTAGCCAAATGCCTCATCATCTAATTAGTGACGCGCATGAATGGATTAAGGAGATTCCCACTGTCCCTATCTACTATCTAGTGAAACCACAGCCAAGGGAACGGGCTTGGCAGAATCAGCGGGGAAAGAAGACCCTGTTGAGCTTGACTCTAGTCCGACTTTGTGAAATGACTTGAGAGGTGTAGAATAAGTGGGAGCCGTTTTCGACGCAAGTGAAATACCACTACTTTTAACGTTATTTTACTTATTCCGTGGGGCGGAGACGGGGCACTGCCCCTGTTTTTGGCCTTAAGGCACGTTTCGGCGGGTCGGTCCGGGCGGAAGACATTGTCAGGTGGGGAGTTTAGGCCACAGTGACTTACATGCATTAAAATATAATGCGGGTGTCTAAAGATGAGCTGTAAGAACATAAAATCCATTGGAACAAAGGTGGAGTCCATTTGATTTTGGTTACAAATTTCATCCCAACATTGGTGAAAGCGAAAGCAAGCTCTCTGATCCTTTGAGCTTGCAGGTAGGCACAAGTGTGAAAAGTTACAGGAATCCCAACTGCTTTGCAGCAGCTCCGTCATCACCATAAAGCATTCTTTTGTGTATGATGTATCTTCTATGTTGCTGACAAAGTCCTGAAATGTTCGTTTAGCTCACCCACAGTAAGGAAACACAACAAAGCTGTAGATTTAAGCCAGCTTGGCATACACCGTTATTTTACCTACTAATAAACACCTGCAGCAAAGCTAATTAACAAATGCAAGAGAACGGTTGGTCACTACAAATTGATCATCGCGCTTCGTTTGAAAGCCAGTCGCCTTGGCTCTACCGTGTGTCGGATTATGACTGAACGCCTCTAAGTCAGAATCCACGCTAGAAGCGGTGCATGTCACTCTTCGACTGTATCTCGACCCGTAGTAGGGGCATCTCTTTGTCGCCCCCAGGGGCCCGTGTCATTTGCAAACCGCGATCGTGAAGCATCTCGGTCGGGGCAGCTTTGAAGTTCAATTTCAAACGGTCGTTGAGAAGAATCCTTTGCAGACGACTTAAATACGCGACGGGGTATTGTAAGTGGCAGAGTGGCCTTGCTGCCACGATCCACTGAGATTCAGCCCTTGGTCGCCTCGATTCGGAGCTTCGCTCTTGTCACTTTACTCAAAATTCGGACGACTATCCCCATTGCACCGTCGGTCCTTTTCATTCAAACGTCGTTTCTTTTGTTCGCATCTTCGAAAACACGTTTTCTTGTAGAGACGGAGACGGGGTTTCCATGCGCAAAAAAAAAAAGTGTAGTCTACGGAACTTGTGGTCGGTGGTGTTAGCCACCTATAATATTTTGTTATACCAAAAGGTGGCTGAGATCTTTTTTGAGCCTCCAAGGAACAAATTTTATCACTAAAAAATTGTTGGCTCTTGAAGTCTCTTTAAGGTCTCATGCCTCTGTCCCAAATCCTCATTTGCTGTCCCATTTTATACTCAGAAAATTCTGCTGATTCTAAATGAAATACTACTGAAAGACCATCATTTTCCCTCTTCTCAAACCTTTCATCTGCTCCCCTTTTTCTCCATCAAAACTGCCTTGTTTTCATAAGTCCTCTTCTTTCCATTTATGAAAAATTCCCCTTTCCATAGTTGAAAACTCACTTTTTAACTGTTTCGGAACCCCCATTTCCATTAAAAAAACAAGCGCTAACCCTATTTGGCGCTCATCACATCGGAAGTATCCAAATGCGCGAGACTTGTGCTCTATTCAAAGTTATGATTGCGATCATGCTTTGGTTTGAAATGTTCCAATGCGATTAATCCTTTGTAAATACAAAAACCCAATCGCATCGTTTATTTTATATATCTAGTAAGCCCGCCTCCGGCTCTTAAAACATTGTAAATTTTCATTACTGTTCTGCTTTTTCCTTTATAAAACCAAAGATCCCGCTTATCCAAAGTTTCAACTTAAAAGCTTGAAGTCACGTGTTTAATAAAAATGGTTAGATTAAAAAGACCGATCGCGCAATCACGATCGAAGAATTCACAATGGGTTGATCAGAAAGACCAGGCTCACGATTCCAATTGCGATTGGCCTTTGATGTACTAAGCCCCAGGCCCTTTGCGTTCCATATATCCGAAGGCCCCGCAGGCGGGCGCCTATCCTTTGTATATATTTTATTTCTGCCCTGATCCATTAAACCTTCGTTTATATTAAAAACTTGGGGTTTTGATATGTTATAAGGGTTTCTGCCAGTTCTTTCTAAAAACTATTCTCCACCGTTGATCGTAAGCCGATAAAACGGCCAGCGCCCAATCGCATCAGGGTTTTCTATCACATACACTTGTTTTCACCCGCCGATCGGCCATCCCCCGATTCACTCTCCGTCGTCGATCTGATCCTCGGATCCAACGGCTATCGCTTAATCGCCTTCTCCCCTCCCGATTGCGTAATCGCATTGGAGTTTTTTGTTTAAATCGCACTCTTTTCCTCATCCCTCCAATTGCGACTACCCCGTTTTATTTCCCACCGTTGATCTAAATCTTAGATCAACGATCTGCGCTAAATCGCATCGCATGTTTCAAATCGGTGCATTTGCTCGCTACCCCTGATTGTGATCCTTCGATTGAATCTGGACCATCCACGTGTCCAGATCGGACGGTCCAAAACTACTCCTCCTTATTCTTCTCCCGCTATCCTTTTTTTCTTTCTATGCAGATCTCCATCGTTGGTTGCCTTCATCCGACGGCTACGCTCCTCCCTCGCCATCTGAAGCATTTAAACCTATTTCCGCAGGATTTATTAACTATTTTTGTGTTTTGCAGGCATTTTAATGGTTTTCCATTGTATAATGAAAGAAAGCCGAGGGTTGGGAAAGACGTTTCCTGCGCCTTCGAGCTGTTAAGGAGAACCATCTGCGGGGTTTCGCTCCATTGTTTTCTCAATGCTTCATGGGCATTGATGCCTTTAAAAAGCCCAGTGTGGCCTGCACATCGACAAGACACTGTTTTAATTAAAAAACAGTTAAAGAGTATCAGTTTGAAGACAGAGCACAGCAGATGAAGATTGAAGACGATTTTTATGGGGATTACGGCTAAGACCGTTATCAAAAGCCTAATCCCCAATCTAAAACACTGTTTAAAGGAAAAACCTTAAGTGTTTCGTTAGACAGAAAGCCCCCACCGCCACATCTGAGGCAAATTGATTCCTCAGCTACCACCGAGCCACCTGTCGCCTCAAACCTTTAAAAACAGAGGCCGAAGTTATTGAAGAAAATCATATATTCGCCTCCAGCGCAGCCAGGGAGTTACTTCTGCAAGGAAATCAATGTAGAAAATATCTGCAGAGTTACTCCAAACATTACATAAAGCCTCAAAGTCAAATAAAGCTCCCACCGAGCTTAATCCATAAATGTAAAACAGTTAATACAGTGTTCCACCTGTGAACTTCTTCATCGAGCCTCTCAAAGGGCCGAGAAGTCTTGAACCTGTATTAATTATCCTGAGAGATATTTTCTTAGATCACCTCCTCATTCTTCTATAAATACCTCAGAAGAAGATGAGAAATTGTTGGTTGCAGAACTTTGAAATACACTTGAGCTCGAGACTTCTATTTGTACATAGTGTTCACTGGCCCTTGAAGCTCTGTTTGTGCTAGAGTAGTTAGGTTGAATAGTGAAGATGATTGCTGAACTGAAACATTGGACTTGAAGATTATAACTGGTTTGACATCAATATAAAAGCTGTTTCTTGGGATCCTGGTCTTTATCACTGGTGAAGTGCTTCTTTCTTTGTTAATCGTTTTCCTTCTATGTATGCCATATTGTTCATTTTCCCTCTGTAAAGAACAGTTTAAACGGGGTTAGGATTTTCTGTATAGCAGTAACCTTCTCTGGCTGAGAAATCTTTATCTTAATGTTTTCTTCAGATTTGTTTATTTAAGAATGATTCAATACAGTTTAAACAGTTAGGAATGTTGGCGTTCCCTCGTCCTTCTATTTGCTCAAACATTGTTCTCGAATGTTATTTCAATTATTTGCTATTAAAGTTAGACTAGAGAAGATATGGTTTGCCCTGATTCCTAGATTCTTTTCTCCAAAGGCAGATTCTGAAATTTTCCCTTGGTGTTGACTGAAAGCAGACTAGGTTTAAAAGTACTTTATCTGATCTTAAGTTACACTCTGTTTTTCTTATGTGTTTTCATAATTTCTGAAGGTAATTATGTGGATTACTGGATTGTTTGTCAATTAAGCTACTTTAATAAGAACTTTCCCAAGAAGTCTATGGTTAGCCATGTCCTTGGTTGGTTTTAAAACAGTTACTTAAGAGGCTTTTCTTGTTTGGACTGACTATAAATCCTCTGAGAAATTATTATCAGTTTCCACCCCTCCAACATTTTAATGTTTCCATTTCATCATTTTAATCTCAATAATCTTGTGGTATAGATAACTTGCCCCTTGGATCACACTTGATGTTGTCATTCAATTAAAGCCCAGATATGACTCCATAGCCCAATGGACTAAAAACCAGCGTTATATCTATCTGTCTGCCAAAACTATTCTATTTGCTTGCAACTTCTCACTTTTGAAACTTTTTGCACTTAGGACTTTCCCCTCAAGTAACATTTCATGCTCAACCATCCAAAACAAAACAAAACCCTTGGCCTTCATAACTAGCCTAATATCATCACCTTAAGCTTTTCAAAGACAATATCCATCTTTGTACATATTGGAGAGATCCCTCTTCGGATTCAGGAGGGCTAGATCCTAGAATCCCAAAGTTGGTTGAAATGATGTTAACTCTGTGATTGGACTCTCCCAATCTTGCTAATAAATTACAGAGACCTAACATTTCTGGCGACTCCGCTGGGGAAACTTTAACTCAAAATCTCTGGTTCCATGACAATCATTCTATTTTGCAGCTGAGCCTCCAGAACCTAACATTTCTGGCGACTCCACTGGGGACCTGAGTGTTTTTAATACCTTTTAGAGGCCTCAGAAAACCCTTTATTCGAGAACATTTTGAGAGTAAAAAGCAGCCTTTTCAAGCACTGCCTAATATAGGTAATCATGATGGAACTTGTTTGAATCAGTGACAAACTAGGTCAACCCTAGGATTCTTTTAAGTTTTTATCTAACCTTGGAAAATCAGCTAGCTTAGCCATAAGGATAGACTGTCTTTGTTTCATAACCGTAGCTAAGTTTTGAGGCAAAGTTAGGACATTCTTCTACAACCACAAAACTGAAAAATGACTTAGAAAAACCTAAAAATATTTCAGATTGGAATTAAATAAACATGGTGGTGGACCATAAGACCTTTTACCTCTGAAAGGAGCTAAAAATTTCCACTTGGCGACTCCACAATCCTAGCAGACCTTAAGACTCCACTGGGAAGAACCCTTATCATTATAAAATCTTTCAAACTCAGTTAGAGGACTGTGGGATTTAAAATTATAAAAACAGATTGGTTAACCTCTCCAAGATTGTCATATCTGGTTGAACTTTTCTTGTTTTAGGTCTAAACAACATAGCATAGTGGCTTCTAAAAATATTCACACTAGAGCCCACCCAGACCCTAACCCACCTGAGATAGTTGATAATCCAGAAAGTATCCTTTGGAAGTCTCCTAAGGTTAAATTATTAACTGTTTTCAGATCACCCTTGAGAGCTAATTCAGTCCCTGAAAATCTTTCAGCTCTGCAACAATCACAAGCTGACTTAGTGAACCCATTTAGGACTAGGTCATTTGATGATATAATCTAGTTAGACTCTGAATCTTCACTTTCATCTCCTGAAACAAGTGAACATCCTGGTAGCAGGGAAACAACACCTCCTGATTTACATTTCCTTCACAATCTAGGTGTCTCTCATCCAAGATCATCTCAACAGTCTACTCCTGGTCCATCCACTTCTACTCACCCTACATCCACTGTTCAAACCACTTCACCTCAGCCCAATTTCCCTTCTGTAAATCCACATCCACCTCCTGCCATGGCAACATGGTATGCTCCCTTAGTCCTTCCTGTACCATTATTCAATCTTCCACAGGACTATCAGTCCAAAATTCCATTATATGATGCTAGTAATACTATAACAACATCTCAACATGTGGACAAGATGAATGACTACTTTGACAGAAATGAAATTGATTATGATTCTGTCAAGTTGAGACTATTTGCTCAAAGTTTGGGGGGAGAAGTAAGAAAATGGTTTAAAGGTTTAACCCCCCATAGTATTAACGATCTCCAAGCCTTGCATCAAACATTCTTAAACAAATGGGAAGTGAGAAAGAATCCTCTCCAAGTCCTTTCTGACTATAACAATCTCCATAGGAACCCTGGGGAAAGTGTAGAATCTTATTGTACCATATTTAACAGCGTCTATAATGAACTTTCCCCTGAACTAAAACCTCCTCAGGGCTCAGCTTTAAACAAATTTCCTAAAGGGTTTGATCCAGACATGACCTATTCACTCAGAGAAAGAGTTTTTGCAACCCTTGAAGATATGCAAAGAGGTGCTCTTTCTGTGGAAGTTAACCTTATGTAGAAGAGAGCGAGGATGAAAGCTGAAAAGAGAGTATCTTTTAGAGAGGAATCCACCCCTTCCACTTCAATCTCAAAGATGGAAAGAATGATGGAAGAAATGATGAAAGAGATGAGCATAATTAAGAGAGCACAAGCAAATAAAAATCAAACTTCTCCTCAAAATAGGAACCAGAATAAGAATGTTAGAAGGAACCAACCTCCAAAAAGACCCAGGGAAGATGATCAACAGATCACTCCTCCCTTTCATCAAAACTATGTAAGTGAGGTTGAAGAAACAGAAGACATAACGGAGGAAGAGGATATCAACATGTTTGGGGAAGAGGATGATGACTTTGAGGTTCATTATGATAATAAACAAGGTCTTTACACTCCTTATGATGACAAGAGAAATGGTAATGAAAATGATTATCAAGACATGGAAAATGTCGTCATAGAACCTCAAAGAGAATATGACCTTAGAAGCAAGACCATTCAACAAGCCCCCAATAACAAAACCTTTGATAAATCCTCTCAAAGCAGCACCACAGCTAAACGCAAAACATCCAAACAAAAAGACAAAACAGTGGTTGTTAATTCTGATAAGGATAAGGAGAAAAACACTCAAAATTCTGAAAAACAGAGTGAAGACATCAACAGTACTAACACTTCAGCTAGTACTCCTTCTACAACAGTTGTGTCAAGTAAAACAAATCAGCAAGCGGTAATTGTTGATAGAGTGACAGCTAATAAGGTTGAAACAAGTGCTTCAAAGAATCAAACCCCTTTCAGCCTGGAACAGGAAATCTTAAAGATCAAAATCTATGTTCCATTAACTGAGTTAGCTGCCCAACATGTATATAGGAACCAAATTTTGAAGGCTTTAAATATAGAGGAAAATGGAGATACAGTTAATCTTAGTGACGACCTACCAGAGTTGATTTTTGGCCCTAAGATTGAAGGGAAGTTTCAAGAGGGACCAGTTCCTCCCTTTTATGTGAGTTTGAACATTCATGACAAAATTCTACACAACGCTATGCATGATTCCGGGGCTTCTCATAATTTAATGCCTAAATCTGTGATGGAGAGACTTGGTTTAGAAATTTCCAGACCCTACAAAGACCTATACTCCTTTGACTCAAATAGAGTAAAATGTCTAGGATTGATCAAAGACCTATGTGTTAACCTAGCCCAGATTCCAGCCAAATGTTTACTCATGGACATTGTTGTGGCTGATGTCCCCCCAAAGTATGGAATGCTATTATCAAGATCCTGGGGAGCTAAGTTACAGGGGACTATGCGGATGGACATGACATATGCGACCATCCCGGTTTTCAATCAAACCAGAAGACTTTACAGGGAGTCTCATATGCAATACACGGTTACAAGTCAAGACAGACCACGAAACTCTCCTATATATTCTGTCAATACAGGCCTTGATTCTTTTATCATGTTTAACAATGAAACTCCTAGTGAGCAAGTCACTTTAACAGAATTAAAGACCGACAGGGAAGAAGAGTATAATAACGCAGAAGTGTCCAAACAGTTTGCCACATGTGAAAACATTAGTAAACAAAGCATAGGTCTTGATTTACCGGTTATGAGTCCATTATGTTTAGGACTTAACAACCCAGAAAATACCCCTAACGTTTCTGACATCATCCCTCAATCTATTGAATAATTTGAGGAGTCAAAAAAAATTCAATTGGGTGCTGCTAATCATGAACAGTCAGAAGGCACCATAGTTAAAAAGGACAATCGCCAAACAGATGAAACCGAAGACAGTCCTTTATGGAGTATGTATTTTGATGGGTCATGCACTAGAAATAATGCTGGTGCAGGGGTTTGGATCATTAACACTGAAAACAACCACACAGAATGCATCTCATGCAAATTAAACTTTCAGTGTTCCAACAACATAGCGGAATATGAATCCCTTCTCTTAGGCTTGCATCTCTTGAAGAAATTAGGAGCCAGAAGAATTAATGTGTACGGGGATTCTGAGTTAATCATTAGGCAAGTCAATGGGGAGTATAATGCAAATCATCCCAGACTTAGAGCCTATCATAATGATGTCATGGATCTGTTGACAACATTTGAGGAGTTAAACCTGAGTTTCATCCCAAGGAAAAAGAACATTATGGCCCACAATTTAGCTTTTGCGGCCAGAACATGTCTAACGCCTTTAGAGGAGTTGTTCTATTTTAACGATGTGGCCAATAAACCAAAACTGGAACCTGTAGAAACTGAAGTAGAAGAGTGCAATATAGGCAGTGAGGAAAAACCGAAAATGATCAAACTGTCCAAAACTTTGCCAGCTCACATTAAACTCAAATACATAGAGCTGTTCAAAGAATTTTCTGATGTTTTTGCATGGAGTTACGAAGATCTTAAATCCTATGACACTGAAATAATATAGCACAAAATCCCTCTTAAAGAAAACCAAAAACCATTCAAACAGAAACTGCACAGAATAAACCCTGTCCAGTTGCCATTGGTTAAGAAGGAAATCATGAAGATGCACGATGCTGGCATTATTGTCCCTATTAGATATTCTGAGTGGGTATCTAATCTGGTGTCCGTTAAGAAGAAGACTGGAGAAATCAGGCTTTGTATAGACTTTAGAGACTTAAACAAAGCTTCGTTAAAAGATAACTACCCTTTACCAAAAATGGATCACATTTTACAAAGGGTGGTGGGGTCTAAAAGGATTTCGTTGCTTGATGGCTATTCAGGGTATAATCAGATTTTAGTTCACCCTGCTGATCAATTAAAGACATCTTTCACTACTCCATGGGGCACTTTCATGTATGTGAAGATGCCTTTTGGTCTAATGAACACTGGAGCAACCTTTGAGAGAGCCATGGACATAGCATTCTCGGAAAAATTGGGCTTCTTCATCATTATCTATCTAGATGATGTCACTGTGTTTTCAAAAAAAGATGAAGAACATTTAGAACATTTGAGAAAATTTTTCGAGAAGTGCAAAAGGTTTGGAATATCTTTAAACCCTAAGAAGACACTATTTGGTCTCCAAGAAGGCAAGCTTCTTGGACACATTATTTCAGAAGAGGGTATAAAGATAGATCCAAAGAGGATTGAGGCTATATTGCAAATCTCTCATCCTCGAAATATCAAAGAGTTGCAGTCTTTCATTGGAAAGATAAAATTTTTGAGAAGTTTCATCCCTAACCTAGCTGAGCTCCTTAGAAATATCACAAACATGTTGAAGAAGGAGCAAGGGATAAAATGGACCTTGGAAGCAAAGACATCCTTTGAGCTGGTGAAACAAGCGTTAAACAAAACACCGGTTCTCATAAGCCCTAATTTTTCAAAGGATTTTTATATCTTCTCATTTTCATCAGAACATACCATTGCTGCTGTCCTTTTACAGAAAAATCCACAAGGACAAGAGCAGCCTATTGCATTCTTTAGCAAGGCATTGAGGGATGCCCCTTTGAAGTATAATATTATGGAAAAGCAAGATTTTTCTTTGGTTAAAGCATTGAAAGACTTCAGAGTATACATCCTTCACTCACACATCATTGCCTTTGTCCCTAATTCGGTTGTTAAAGACATTCTAACACAGGACCCAGATGGTAAGAGGTGTAAGTGGATTTCTGTTATTCTCGAATATGATTTAGAGATAAAACCCACTAAACTCATCAAAGGCCAAGGTCTAGCTAGATTAATGGTTGAATCCAATTTTGAAGTTCTTGATATTAATATGATTAATGCTTTGGACAGCCGAGAAGAATTCTCAACTCCCATTATTGAAAACCATTTTATGAATTCTCCTTGGTATGCTGATATCGTTTATGTTTTGCTTAATTTAAATACACCTCCTGGTTTGTCGAAAACAAAGGCAAGGTTCTTAAAACTCAAAGCAGTAAACTATTGCATTGTAGATAGGTGTCTTTATTGGAAAAATGCTATTGGTATATTGCTTAAATGTTTGCCTGAGTTTGATGCAGAGAAGGTTAAGCAGGAATTTCATGAAGGAGAGTGTGGAGGCCATTTGTACTGGAAGTCAACAACCAACAAAATTTTGAGGGCTGGTTTCTATTGGCCCACCCTTTTTCCCGATGTTCACAAAATGACAACTACTTGCCATAAATGCCAATTGTTTGAGGGCAAGAGAAAATTATTACCCCTTCCTCTGCATCCAATCACTGTTGAAGCTCCTTTTCAACAGTGGGGACTTGACTTCATAGGTGAAATCCATCCCTCATCTTCTGCTCAACATAGATGGATCCTTACTGCCACAGACTATTTCACTAAGTGGATAGAAGCCATTCCTTGTAGGCAAGCCAATGATTTAGTTATTATAAAGTTCATAGAAACCAATATCCTTTCCAGATTTGGCTGCCCTACCAAGATCATCACAGATAATGCAACAGCATTTGGATCAAAGAAAATGGTGGAATTCTGTCACAAATATCAGATAACGTTGGGAAACTCCACAACCTATTACCCTCAAGGTAATGGACTTGCAGAGTCTTCCAACAAAAGATTAGTGAACATAATAAAGAAACTGTTGGAGGACAACAAGAAGTCCTGGCACACAAAGCTGATCCATGCACTTTGGGCTGACAGATTAACTTTGAAGAAATATATTGGTATGTCACCTTTTCAGCTTGTGTATGGTACAGATGCAATTTTTCCTAACAGCCTTGGTGTACCAGTTATGAAGTTAATTCAAGAGTTGCAGACTGAAGATAATGACATGATCAGAAGAATAAATCAAACCATTCATCTTCAGTAAATCAGAGAGGAAGTGTACAACAAAACATTGCAGAAACAGAACAGCATTAAGAAGCTTTTTGACAGAAGAACAAAGGCCAGCAATTTCAAGATTGGGGACAAAGTTTTAAAGTGGGACTCAAAGAGAGAAGACAAGGGAAAGCATGGTAAATTTGACAATCTATGGCTTGGCCCTTACTCTATTCATTCAGTTGCTGGAAACAATGCATTCTTCTTACAAGAGCTGAATGGAACAAAATTGTTTGGGGGTCCTGTCAATGGCAGGATGCTCAAGCATTACTTCTCTTGATTCATGATATATTTTTAAGCCTTCTTTTTTCTTTTTTCCATTGTAAACATTTCATCCATCATTTCATTCAAAGTTATAAAAAATAAAAAAATACAAAAACAAAGAAAGAAAGAAAAGAGGGCAGAAATGAAAAACAAGAAAGGCACAACCCCATGCCAAAAAGAGAAATAAATCTGAAAGTGTGCAAACTTAAATGCCACTCCTGTAAAACAAACTTCTAGTTAGTCAAACTGTTTAATCTTGACTAATTAGCTTTCAATTTTCTACTGATAGGGTAGTGAATTTGATTTGCCAAATTGTTTAATCTTGGCTTATCAGTAGATAGATTAGGATAGAAATTAAAGGTTCAAACATGTTCAAAATCTGAACCAAAGTTTCCAAAGAGAGATGACTCAAAACTGTTTTATTTTTCTGAGTCATAAAAGAGAAAAACTGGTTCTTATTTGCCCAAAATTTGAATCAGATATCAGGAAAGAGACAGCTCAAAAAAAAAATTAAAAATAGAGTTGTAAAGAGAGAAGGCCATAATAAGAAGCTTTCAGATCTTAAGCCTTCAATTTTTGATGTTCAATTTCTGCAAATAATAATCTATGTGCAGCTTGTTTTTATGCCATAGATCATAGCAAGTCGAACAGCTCAATCTTGACTTGACTATTTTTTTAAATTTCTGTTGTAGAATTTAGAGAATGAAATTTTGTTGGACTGTTTAATCCCAACAAACAGTAGACTAGGTAGAGAAATATCTGAGCTCAACTATTTAATCTAAGTTCAGGGAGAAATAAGGATTAGAAGTAGATTAGATTTCCTACTTTCAAAAGAATAAAATGTTGTGAATAGAGTTTGCCAATCCAAGTGCACTCTGATGAAGAAAAAATGCTAGATCTGTAGGATTGGGTAGGTAGCAAGCTGGTTGATAAAGGTCCATTGTTTTCATGGCTGCCAAATATGTTTTTAGAGAAGATTATTCAATCACAGAAGGACAGCCCAAAGGATGAGGCAGCTAGTCAGCCTCCCAGAAGTCAAGTCTGAATTCTTTATGCCTTCAAGAAGGCACCATCCCCAAGTGGAGAAACTGTTAGCCACCTATAATATTTTGTTATACCAAAAGGTGGCTAAGATCTTTTTTGAGCCTCCAAGGAACAAATTTTAGCACTAAAAAATTGTTGGCTCTTGAAGTCTCTTTAAGGCCTCATGCCTCTGTCCCAAATCCTCATTTGCTGTCCCATTTTATACTCAAAAAATTCTGCTGATTCCAAATGAAAGACTGTTGAAAGACCATCATTTTCCCTCTTCTCAAACCTTTCATTTGCTCCCCTTTTTCTCCATCAAAACTGCCTTGTTTTCATAAGTCCTCTTCTTTCCATTTATGAAAAAATCCCCTTTCCATAGTTGAAAACTCACTTTTTAACTGTTTCGGAACCCCCATTTCCATTAAAAAACCAAGCGCTAACCCTGTTCGGCGCTCATCACATCGGAAGTATCCAAATGCGCGAGACTTGTGCTCTATTCAAAGTTCCGATTGCGATCATGCTTTGGTTTGAAATGTTCCGATGTGATTAATCCTTTGTAAATACAAAAACCCGATCGCATCGTTTATTTTATATATCCAGTAAGCTCGCCTCCGGCGCTTAAAACATTGTAAATTTTCATTATTGTTCTGCTTTTTCCTTTATAAAACCCAAGAACCCGCTTATCCAAAGTTTCAACTTAAAATCTTGAATTCACGTGTTTAATAAAAATGGTTAGATTAAAAAGACCGATCGCGCAATCGCGATCGAAGAATTCACAATGGGTTGATCAGAAAGACCAAGCTCACGATTCCGATTGCGATTGGCCTTTGATGTACTAAGCCCCAGGCCCTTTGCATTCCATATATCCAAAGGCCCCGTAGGCGGACACCTATCCTTTGTATATATTTTATTTCCACCCTGATCCATTAAACCTTCGTTTATATTAAAAACTTGGGGTTTTGATATGTTATAAGGGTTTCTGCCGGTTCTTTCTAAAAACTAATCTCCACCGTTGATCGTAAGCCAATCAAACGGCTAGCGCCCAATCGCATCAGGGTTTTCCGTCACATACACTTTTTTGCACCCGCTGATCGGCCATCCCCCGATTCACTCTTCGTCATCGATCTGATCCTCGGATCCAATGGCTATCGCTTAATCGCCTTCTCCCCTCCCGATTGCGCAATCGCATTGGAGTTTTTTGTTTAAATCGCACTCTTTTCCTCATCCCTCTGATTGCGACTACCCCGTTTTATTTCCCACCGTTGATCTGAATCTTAGATCAACGGTCTGTGCTAAATCGCATCGCATGTTTCAAATCGGTGCATTTGCTCGCTACCCTCGATTGCGATCCTTCGATTGAATCTGGACCGTCCACGTGTCCAGATCGGACGGTCCAAAACCACCCCGCCTTATTTCTTCTCCCTGCTCTGATTTTTTTTATTTATGCCGATCTCCACCGTTAGATGTTTTTATCCAACAGCTACGCTCCTCCCCCTCCATCTGAAGCAGTTTAAACCTATTTTCGCAGGATTTCTTAACTATTTTTGTGTTTTGCAGGTGTTTTAATGGTTTTCCATTGTATAATGAAAGAAAGCCGAGGGTTGGGAAAGACGTTTCCTGTGCCTTCGAGCTATTAAAGAGAGCCATCTGTGGGGTTTCACTCCATTGTTTTCTCAATGCTTCATGAGCATTGGTGCCTTTAAAAAGCCCAGTGCGGCCTGCACATCGACAAGACACTGTTTTAATTCAAAAACAGTTAAAGAGTATCAGTTTGAAGACAGAGCACAGCAGATGAAGATTGAAGACGGTTTTTATGGGGATTACGGCTAAGACCGTTATCAAAAGCCTAATCCCCAATCTAAAACACAGTTTAAAGGAAAAAACTTAAGTGTTTCATCAGACAGAAAGCCTCCACTGCCACATCTGAGGCAAATTGATTCCTCAGCTACCACCGAGCCACTTGTCGCCTCAAACCTTTCAAAACAGAGGCCGAAGTTATTGAAAAAAATTAGATATTCGCCTCCAGCGCAACCAGGGAGTTACTTCTACAAGGAAATCAATGTAGAAAATATCTGCGGAGTTACTCCAAACATTACATAAAGCCTCAAAGTCAAATAAAGCTCCCACCGAGCTTAATCCATAAATATAAAACAGTTAATACAGTGTTCCACCTGTGAACTTCTTCATCGAGCCCCTCAAAGGGCCGAGAAGTCTTGAACCTGTATTAATTATCCTGAGAGATATTTTCTCAGATCACCTCCTCATTCTTTTATAAATACCTCAGAAGAAGATGAGAAATTGTTGGTTGCAGAACTTTGAAATACACTTGAGCTCGAGACTTCTATTTGTACATAGTGTTCACTGGCCCTTGAAGCTCTGTTTGTGCTAGAATAGTTAGGTTGAATAGTGAAAATGATTGTTGAACTGAAACATTGGATTTGAAGATTGTAACTGGTATGACATCAATATAAAAGTTGTTTCTTGGGATCCTGGTCTTTATCACTGGTGAAGTGCTTCTTTCTTTGTTAATCGTTTTCCTTCTATGTATGCCATCTTGTTCATTTTCCCTCTGTAAAGAACAGTTTAAACAAGGTTAGGATTTTCTGTATAGCAGTAACCTTCTCTGGCTGAGAAATCTTTATCTTAAATTTTTCTTCAGATTTGTTTATTTAAGAATGATTCAATACAGTTTAAACAGTTAGGAATGTTGGCGTTCCCTCGTCCTTCTGTTTGATCAAACATTGTTCTCGAATGTTATTTCCATTATTTGTTATTAAAGTTAGACTAGAGAAGATATCGTTTGCCCTGATTCCTAGATTCTTTTCTCCAAAGGCAGATTCTGAAAGTTTCCCTTGGTGTTGACTGAAAGCAGACTAGGTTTAAAAGTACTTTATCTGATCTTAAGTTACACTCTGTTTTTCTTATGTGTTTTCATACTTTCTGAAGGTAATTATGTGGATTACTGGATTGTTTGTCAATTAAGCTGCTTTAATAAGAACTTTCCCAAGAATTCTATGGTTAGCCCTGTCCTTGGTTGGTTTTAAAACAGTTACTTAAGAGGCTTTTCTTGTTTGGACTGACTATAAATCCTCTGAGAAATTATTATCAGTTTCCACCCCTCCAACATTTTAATTTTTCCATTTCATCATTTTAATCTCAATAATCTTGTGGTATAGATGACTTGCCCCTTGGATCACACTTGATGTTGTTGTTCAATTAAAGCCCAGATATGACTCCATAGCCCAATGGACTAAAAACCAGCGTTATATCTATCTGTCTGCCAAATATGTTCTATTTGCTTGCAACTTCTCACTTTTGAAACTTTTTCACTTAGGACTTTCCCCTCAAGTAACATTTCATGCTCAACCATCCAAAACAAAACAAAAACCTTGGCCTTCATAACTAGCCTAATATCATTACCTTAAGCTTTTCAAAGACAATATCCATCTTTGTACATTTTGGAGAGATCCCTCTCCGGATTCAGGAGGGCTAGATCCTAGAATCCCAAAGTTGGTTGAAATGATGTTAACTCTGTGATTGGACTCTCCCAATCTTGCTAATAAATTACAGAGACCTAACATTTCTGGCGACTCCACTGGGGAAAATTTAACTCAAAATCTCTGGTTCCATGACAATTGTTCTATTTTTGTAGCTAAGCCACCAGAACCTAACATTTCTGGCGACTCCACTGGGGAAATGAGTGTCTCTAATACCTCAGAAAACCCTTTATTCAAGAACACTTTGAGAGTAAAAAGCAGCCTTTTCAAGCACTACCAAGAAATGGTATTCATGATGGAACTTGTTTGAATCAGTGACAAACTAGGTTATCCCTAGGATTCTTTTAAGTTTTTATCTAACCTTGAAAAATCAGCTGGCTTAGCCATAAGAGTAGACTGCCTTTGTCTCGCAACCTTAGCTAAGTTTTGAAACAAATTTAGGATATTCTTAACAAACCACAAAACTGAAAAATGACTTAGAAAAACCTAAAAAATTTTCAGATTGGAATTAAATAAACATGGTGGTGGACCATAAGACCTTTTACCTCTGAAAGGAGCTAAAAATTTCCACTTGGCGACTCCACAATCCTAGCAGACCTTAAGAATCCACTGGGAATAACCCTTATCATTATAAAATCATTCAAACTCAGTTAGAGGACTGTGGGATTTAAAATTGTAAAAACAGATTGGTTAACCTCTCCAAGATTGTCATATCTAGTTGAACTTTTCTTGTTTTAGGTCTAAACAACATAGCATAGTGGCTTCTAAAAAGATTCACACTAGAGCCCACCCAGACCCTAACCCGCCTGAGATAGTTGATAATCCAGAAAGTATCCTTTGGAAGTCTCCTAAGGTTAAATTATTAACTATTTTCAGATCACCCTTGAGAGCTAATTCAGTCCCTGAAAATCTTTCAGCTCTGCAACAATCACAAACTGACTTAGTGAACCCATTTATGACTAGGTCATTTGATGATATAATCCAGTTAGACTCTGAATTTTCACTTTCATATCCTGAAACAAGTGAACATCCTGGTAGCAGGGAAACAACACCTCCTGATTTACATTTCCTTCACAATCTAGGTGTCTCTCATCCAAGATCATCTCAACAGTCTACTCCTGGTCCATCCACTTCTACTCACCCTACATCCACTATTCAAACCACTTCACCTTAGCCCACTTTCCCTTCTGTAAATCCACCTCCACCTCCTGCCATGGCAACATGGTATGTTCCCTTAGTCCTTCCTGTACCATTAGGCAATCTTCCACAGGACTATCAGTCCAAAATTCCATTATATGATGCTAGTAATACTATAACAGCATCTCAACATGTGGACAAGATGAATGACTACTTTGACAGAAATGAAATTGATAATGATTCTGTCAAGTTGAGACTATTTTCTCAAAGTTTGGGGGGAGAAGTAAGAAAATGGTTTAAAGGTTTAACCCCCCATAGTATTAACGATCTCCAAGCCTTCCATCAAGCATTCTTAAACAAATGGGAAGTGAGGAAGAATCCTCTCCAAGTCCTTGCTGACTATAACAATCTCCATAGGAACCCTGGGGAAAGTGTACAATATTATTGTACCAGATTTAACAGCGTCTATAATGCACTTTCCCCTGAACTAAAACCTCCTCAGGGCTCAGCTTTAAACAAATTTCCTGAAGGGTTTGATCTAGAAATGACCTATTCACTCAGAGAAAGAGTTTTTGCAACCCTTGAAGATATGCAAAGAGGTGCTCTTTCTGTGGAAGTTAACCTTATGGAGAAGAGAGCGAGGATGAAAGCTGAAAAGAGAGTATCTTTTAGAGAGGAATCCACCCCTTCCACTTCAAGCTCAAAGATGGAAATAATGATGGAAGAAATGATGAAAGAGATGAGCATAATTAAGAGAGCACAAGCAAATCAAAATCAAACTACTCCTCAAAATAGGAACCAGAATCAGAATGTTAGAAGGAACCAACCTCCAAACAGACCCAGGGAAGATGATCAACAGATCACTCCTCCCTTTCATCAAAACTATGTAAGTGAGGTTGAAGAAACAGAAGACATAACAGAGCCAAAGGATATCAACATGTTTGGGGAAGAGGATGATGACTTTGAGGTTCATTATGATAATAAACAAGGTC
>JAXQQM020092256.1:257500-280000 GCA_034641835.2 Pinus albicaulis
CTTCAAGTTTCCATGTCACGGCGCGACGGAAACCGCCACCCGGGTCCTACGGAGCTCGGGGATTCCAATTTTTTGCGGCACGATGGATACCACCCAATTCCGGGAAACTCGGGGATTTCCACGTCCCGCCACGATAGAAATTGTGGCCTCAGTGCGGGGAGCTCGGGTTTCCATGTCGCGGCACGACGGAGAACCACCCAAGCCTGCGGAACTTTGGGGCTTCTATTTCGTGGCACGAGGGAAACCGCCTAGTTCTGGGAACCTTGCGGTTTCCATCTCCCACCCCGACGAAAACCGTGCCCCTGGTGAGGGGAACTTGGGTTTCCATGTCACGGCACGACCGTAATCACCCAAGTTTACAGAACTCATGGTTTTCGTCGCGCGGCACGGTGAAGAACTGCCCAATCCTGGCGAACTTGGGGCTCCCATTTTATGGCGCGACGGAAACCGCTCCCCTGGTCCGTCTCCTGAACTTGGGGTTTCCACGCCTCGTCGCGGCGAAAGCCATCCAAATGCGGGGAAGGTTGGGTTTGTAAGGCCCCAAGACTTCATGAGGTGCGTTTGTGGTAACGGGCGCGCCCGTTGGGCGTTCGGGCGCCGTGCGACGTTACGGCCGAGCCGCCGCACAGTAACCGCACGGGCGTGGGTGTGTGGCGGTGAGCAGCACGGGCGCGTCGCACATAGCTGGCGGTGGCATTGGAAAAAGCGACGTTACAGGCAAAACGTCATAGCGTAGCTGGAGTCATGGAACCGACGCACGAGTTGAGTGGCCGACGCTACACGAGTGGGCGGATAGCTGAACGATGGGGGTCGTCTAGGGTCGACCGAGTGACCCACGACACGCACATGATACGCGTATTAATACAACGTGCAGATGACGGAGAAGTCATCCAACCAACGATCAAGCAAGCATCTGAGTGCGAGCGCATTGGAGCACCACGAGCTAAGCCAACAACTCGTTGGTGAAGGAAACACGACGGCGGTGAACGCAGGGCGAGCGCGGGTCGAGCCATGTTGTTGACGTGCAGGGCGTGCGAAATTCCTCCGCAGGGCATCCGCACCGCAGGACGGGTCGAGTCGGGCAGCGCGCGGGTCAAGTCGTGCGACATACATGCAGGGCATGCGGAACTTCTCCGCGGGGCGTCCGCAGTGCAAGGTCGGGTCGGGCAGGGTGTCCGCCGCGGTCGGTTGGGTCGGTCGTTAGAAGGCATACTGGTCGGGTGGTGCCGAAGACTGAGCGAGGTGTTGTTTTGATGAGATGAGCTAACCACATGGTGGGGGAAGCGGTTGGACGGACGAAGGCTGGCCACAAAGTGCAGAGGCTCATTTGGTGGCCGACACGGGTGACACGGTTGTTCTGAGATTTTATACCGGAGATGTTCAAATGGTAATTCTGAAGTCTGTGTGATTTTTGTGGGCTAGTTAATGATTGTCAAGCATTGTAAACTTGGACAAAAAGTGACTTGCCTTGCCAAAGAGCAAAGGGGGTCTTTTGTTGGATTGGAACTTATACTCTACTTCGTATTTATGAAACATATTATCGGGCAAACCCATTATTAACTGGGAGTTGCCCCTCCCTTGTATATATGGGCGTACACCGTGGATGTGATGATGATGTTCATCTTTTCCGCACCTTGAAAGAACATTTCATTAACTAATTTAACAAGTGTTGCTAAAGGCGTAGTCTACATACTTGAGTATTACGAAAAGGAGAAGTACGGTAGTGCCGCACCCCGTCTATAGCACGGTTGAAAGGTCACCAAAGGTCTAGGGGCATGACAGGTTTCCTCGCCCCGCCATGACGACAGTCGCCCAACTGTGCGAAATGTCAGGTTTCCATGTCCCTACTCAATGGACACCATCCAATTATACGCTCGCCATGACGGAAACTGCCCCTGTAAGACCCACGAGCCGAGGACGACGACAGAAGGCATTGGAAGCGTTTGGTGGACATGCGATGAACGACTAAAACCACGACGGAAGGTTAGACGGGCGCGCCGACGGACGAAAACATCGTTTGGCTACTATGCAACGTTATCATGGTGACCGTGCGACGTTTAGGAACGACATGCATAAACGCGTCCAAAAATGGCCGTGTGTTGGCTTGGAGGTTTTATAGGCCGGCCGTGGTGGCAAGCCGACGTTAAGGAGGAAATTCCACGTCGTAACCAAGGCTTTATGGGAGTTTACTGGGTCGGCCTTATATGGGTCAAGCCCCACCCATGGAAGCAATGTGTGGGCAAAGGCACATATGAAAGGAGGACGTGCGATGGATGATAAAGGAAAGAAAGAAGGACATCAACATCTTGCTAATTCCACCATTGGCAAGCTAATGCTCGAGCCAGAGCAAAGGTCGAGGGTGGAGGGCGAAGCCGCAGTAGGGAAACGGAGTCTGGGTCGAGTCGGGTAAAAACCCGTTCGGTGTTCACCCGCAGGTCAAGTCGGGTTCCTTCCGCAGGGCGTGTCCGGTGTAGTGTTTAGTGCATGGTCAAGTCGGGTTCCTTCCGCAGGATGCGTGGAGAACAGTGTTCAGGGTGGGCGCGTTCAGGTCGAGTCGGGTTCGTGCAGCGCACCAGCGTTCTGAACGCGCGGAACAGTGTTTGAAGGTGCGGAGTTCATTCAGCAGGGTTGGGTCGGGTCGGGTCGGGTCGAACGTGTTCAGGAAACGCGTGCAGACCATGACCCCGGTGACCCGCGTGCGGAAACACGTTCAGGGTGCCGAGGGCGTCTGTGACCCAAGTGACCCACTCGAACCAGAATTCGCGCAGACTTCAGAAACATGTTCTGAAAGGGAATTTTGGGGTTCCTTTGGATTTTTTGCACTGTTGGGAAGCTGTTAAGGGTAGACCCAGGTACAAGCACATTTGGCAAGAAGCATAAATGGTTTATGGAGGCTTGGTTGTATAGTTATTGCATATTGTACATATTTATTGAAGCATAATACTGGGCAGACTTATTAACGGGATTTTCCCCTCCCTTGAATGTATGGGTGTTCATGTGGTTTGATATTGATGTTTATTGTTGTTTTATTTCCACACAGGAGCACTTTGGAAGATTAATTAAACAAGTTTTGAGTTAGGCGTAGTCTACTTATTGAGTATTTGAAAAGAGAAAAATAAGGTAGTGCCGCACCCGTCTATAGAGCGGTTGGGAGACTACCATAGGTATAAGGGCGTGACAGTTGGTATCAGAGCTACGTTTTTGTGGCTTTTTTATTATTATTATTGAGCAGGGATACCGTTGCAGCATTGCAGGTGGTATTGAAGCTTGTTGGATGAGTTTGTTTCATTGGAAATGAACTTCAAAGAAATTAAAGAGAAGTCGAAGGAAGTGGAAAAGGAGTTCGATGAGGCGAGTCAGACCATTGATACATTGTGCAAGAGGAGGACATCTGGCATGAGAAAAGATGAAATGTTTCGACTTATGAAGAAAGTGAGAATTCTCCAAGCAGAAATGGACAAGGTGGAAGAAGAGCGAAGGAAGTTAATTGATAAGCTTCTCAAGCTTAGAGACCTTGGAAAGATGAAGCATGGTGGCATGAAGCCCACTGTGGCCGAACCAAAGGATTTTGTAGATGTGATTGAAGTCAAGGAAGAAGCTGATGAACAAGTTGGACCAGGACCAAGCACATTACAAGCATTGATGGTGGACGATTCTCACAAGGATGTTCAAATGTGGTAGAAGTCGAGGACGAACTTGATGAACAGGTTGGACCAGGGCCAAGCACATCGCAAGCATCGGTGATGGATGATTTTGGGGAGGATGTTGAGGATGCAGATATGATCGAGGAAGAAATCATGGAACAAGTTGAACCTGGACCAAGCACATTGCAGGCATTGGGGGATGAACCACATGAAAATTTTGCAGAAGTGACAATGATCAAGGAGGAACTTTATGAGCAGGCGGTACCAGGATCGAAAGCATTGCAGACATTGATGAGGACGGAGGACACTCGCTTAGAGATTCTTCATGAAGACATGGCTCGTGTTTCGCACATCTGGGCGGCCCATTTGTTCCCATGTGCATCCGTTCAGGCGGGCATGCCGTGTCGCCCCGGGTGAGGGCCTTTGTTCGGGTCGTGTCATTTTGTCCAAGGGCATCCGTTCGGGTCAGGTCGTTTGGTCCCAGGGCGCCCGTGTTAGATTTTCTCGTCCTGGGAGGCATATGTGAAAAGAGTTACCCTTTCGCTCTTTGTTCTCAGAGTTGGATGAGGTTTTTGTGTGTGGCTCCTTGAGACAACTGGCCGGTCGCCTATGTCGCTCTCGTGCCCCTTGCTCGCTCGTTGGCTCCGTCGATGTTGGATCTTCACTATATTGTTCACCTCCTCCCTTTTTTGGTGGGTGGGAGAGGTGGGATTTTCTCTCGTTGGCTTCGTGAAATCGGCTCTTCGCTATGTTGTTCACCTCCTCCCCTTTTGGTGGGGGGAGGGGTTGGATTTTCGTGTGAAAGGTGGGTTGGTAATTGAGTTGCTTGTTTGGGTGTGCCTGAAGAATGGCCTTGAGTCATTTGTAGGGTGGTTGACATTCATATTCTCTCCATCCCCACTCGGTAGCACATGAGCGGTAATGTTGGCCATGCTCGTCCTTGGAGGCATATGTGAACAATTCCCCCTTCTCTCCATGTTCTCGGAATTGGATGGGTTTTTGTGTGTGGCTCCTTGAGATGACTGTCCTCTTCATTGTTTGGCTCTTTATGGTGCCAGTTTCTTGTGTTTGTACTCTTTCTATGTCAGCATTGTGGGTTGAGATGCATACATATAAGAGGAATGTGGGAGGGTTTAGGTTGTGAGCTGCCCCTCTTGCTTGCTTTTTCCATTGGGCGATGTCAGGAGCGGTTCTCCTTGTTGTAAAACTAAGGTTTGGAACTCCTTTATGAGTGCACATCGTCTTTCCCTGCATTGGCTTTGAGGTTTTGATAGATGTGGTGGCCCATATGTTTGATCGAGTGGTCAGCTTTTTCGTTGCATCTTGCGTGCACAATAGAATTATGTGGCTTGGAATGTTGAGACACAGGGTGATGGGTATTTCTTGTTTGGTTGATCGCGTATGCGATTGTGGTCCAATGGGGATGAGGCTTGCTACGTTAATGGTGGGGGTTATATCTGGAAGGAGGACTTCAAGGTGGAATGCTTCGACCTCCCTCCTCTATGTGGATGTGGCTGCAAGCGAAAAGTATTCATTGTCCAGTTGGTAAGTCGGTGGGGCAATCTCCTAGGTTGCCTGTACGCAGTGTGTGTGGGGTGCGGGGCTGCCTGATCCCTCCTCCTGTTCAGATATGCTCATGCCTTTTGTAGAGAGCCTCTTGATTTGAATTTATTTTCTCCCTTTGCCTTCGCATCGAGGTTTCCCCAGGTGATCAAGCGATCGAGGTCCACCGTTTCTGCTGTCCGGGTGGACTCCTAGGTGGTCTCAGTGCGGGGTGGGGAGGGTTGGAGGGGGGGAATTTTGAAAAGATGTTACAGGATCATCCATTCTTTATTTTTTTTCGTCCTTTTGCATCGAGGGTGCCACAGGTGATCAAATGATCGAGGTCCACTATTTCTACTGACCGGGTGGACTCCTAGGTGGCCTTGGTGCGGGACGGGGACGGTCGGGGTGGCATTTCTAAATAGAGGCTGTCGACTTGGTCATTCTCCTTCTACTTCCTTCTTTTTCCTTTGCAGAAAGGTTGCCGCAGGCGATCAAGTGATCGAGGTCTGCTGTTGCTACTGCTCAAGTGGACTCCTAGGTGGCCTTGTTGCTGGGCAGAAAGGGTTGGAGGGAATTTTTAAGAAACGAAGTTGGGTGGGTTGTTCTCCCTTTATTTACTTACTTTTCTTTCGCATTGAGGTCACCGCTGGTGATCGGGTGATCGAGGTCCATTGTTGCTGCTGTCCGGGTGGACTCCTAGGTGGCCTAGGTGTGGGGCGAGGATGGTTAGGAGGCATTTTAGAGATAGAGAGAGAGAGAGAGAGAGAGAGTTTGCAGGGTTGGCCGTTCTCCATTTGTTTCCTTTGTTTGCCTTTGCATCGAGGTTGCCACAGGCACTCGAGGTCCACCATTACCACTGTCAGGGTGGACTCCTAGGTGGCCTTGTTGCGAGGCGGGGAGGGTTTGGGGGGCATTTCTAAGAGGGTATTGTTTTTTTTTTCTCCCCTTTGTCTGTTCATTGTGGCTGTCGTTGGTGATAAGGCTTTTTCCATCCTTGCTGGTTGCGGGGTGGTTACCAAATCCTAAGCGGCCTCGGTGCAATGTGACTTGGTGGGGTGACCCATTTTTTCGCTTTGTGGATCTTGCATCCATCATCCATTACATTTGATGTCTTGCATGTCCTTGGCATGTAGTGTGTGTGGGCTCTAATCCCTTCTTGGGGATGTAAGAGGTGCAAGGTATAAGAGATTTACATGATATTTGGACCTCTCTTTGACTTGATGGGTGTTTAGGGTGGCTCTATGTAAGAGAGAACTTTGAATGCCCTTTGAAGTGGGAGGGTGCTACCTGGTTGATCCTGCCAGTAGTCATATGCTTGTCTCAAAGATTAAACCATGCATGTCTAAGTATGAACTAATTCAGACTGTGAAACTGCAGATGGCTCATTAAATCAGTTATATTTTTTTTGATGGTACCATACTACTCAGATAACCGTAGTAATTCTAGAGCTAATATGTGCACCAAGTCTTGACTCTTTGGAAGGGATGAATTTTTAAGATAAAAGGCCGGCGCGGACTTGCCCGCTTCTCCAGTGAATCATGATAACTCGAGCTGGGTTTAGACCATCGTGAGATAGGTTAGTTTTACCCTACTCATGAACTGCACCGCAATAGTAATTCAACTTAGTACGAGAGGAACCGTTGATTCACACAATTGGTCATCGCGCTTGGTTGAAAATCCAGTGGCGCGAAGCTACCGTGTGTCGGATTATGACTGAACACCTCTAAGTCAGAATCCACGCTAGAAGCGGTGCATGTCACTCTTCGACTGTATCTCGACCCATAGTAGGGGTGTCTCTTTGTCGACCCCAGGGGCCCGTTTCATTTGCAAACCGCGATCGTGAAGCATCTCAATCAGGGTAGCTTTGAAGTTCAATTTCAAACGGTCGTTGAGAAGAATCCTTTGCAGACGACTTAAATACACGACGGGGTATTGTAAGTGGCAGAGTGGCCTTGCTGCCACGATCCACTGAGATTCAACCCTTGGTCTCCTCAATTCAGAGCTTCACTCTTGTCACTTTATTCAAAATTCAGACGACTATCGTCGTTTCACCTTCTCTGCCTGCCCCCCCACCCCCATCTTTTCATTCAAACATCGTTTCATTTGTTCACATCTCAAAAATGCATTTCTTGCTTAGGGGCGGGAAATTTAGGGTTTCCAATGCCACGGCTGCGAGAGGGGTCGCCAGTCTGTGGAACTTGTGGTCGTTGGCATGGAAACCCCAAATTTCCATGTCGCGGCACGACGCAAAACCAGCCCAGGCCTACAGAACTAGGGGTTTTCGCATCCTCCCGCGCCCACGAGGGAAACACGCTGGGGAAATTGGGGTTTCCATTTCACGGCACACAGTGGAGGGCTGTGCCCGAGCCTGGGAAACTTGGGGTTTCCATTTCACGGCACACAGTGGAGGGCTGTGCCCGAGCCTGGGAAACTTGGGGTTTCCATGTCTCGCCCCCGATGAAAACCGGGGGTTTCCATGTTTTACGGCACACCAGAAACTTGGGGTATCCATGACAATGGAAACCATCGCCCAAGTCTAGGGAACTGGTGGTGTTTCCAAACCGCGGATCCAAGCCTCTGGGGAACTCCGGGTTTTTTCCATGTCGCAGCACGTACAAACTCGCTGCCAAAGTCAATGAAACTCGGGGGTTTCCATTTCGCCACATGATGGATAACCGCCCCAATTTGGAGAAACTCGGGGTTTCCATTTCGTGGCATGGTGGAAAATTTCCTAAGTCTGGGAAACCTGGGGTTCCCGTGTCCCGCCACGATGGAAACTGCAACCCTAGCATGGGGTGCTTCGGGATTCCATGCCGCAGCGTGACAGAAACCATCGCCCAAGTATGGGGAACTTCAAGTGTCCATGTCACGGCACGACGGAAACCGCCGCCCAGGGTCCGCGGAGCCCGGGGGTTCCCATTTTTTGCGGCACGATGGATACCACCCAATTTTGGGAAACTCGGGGATTTCCACGTCCCGCCAAGGGATAAACTATGGCCTCGGTGCAGGGAGCTCGGGTTTCCATGTCGCGGCATGACAGAGAACCGCCCAAGCCTGCGGAACTTTGGGGCTTCTGTTTCATGGCACGAGGGAAACCGCCTAGTTCTGGGAACCTTGCGGTTTTCATCTCCCGCCGTGACGAAAACCGCGCCCCTAGTGAGGGGAACTTGGGTTTCCATGTCGCGGCATGACCGTAATCGCCCAAGTTTATGAAAATCATGGTTTCCGTTGCCCGGCACGGCGGAGAACCGCCCAAGTCTGGCGAACTTGGGGCTTCCATTTCACGGCGCGTTGGAAACCGCTCCCTTGGTCTGTCTCCGGAACTTGGGGTTTTCACACCTCGTCGCGACGGAAGCCATCCAAGTGCAAGGAAGGTTGGGTTTTGTAAGGCCCCAAGAATTCATGAGGCGCGTTTGGGGTAACGAGCGCACCCATCAGGTGTTTGGACGGTGTTCGAGCGAACCGTCGCACAGTAACCGCATGGGCGCGGGTGTGTGGCGGCGAGCGGCACGGGCACATCGCACATAGCCAGTGGTGGCATTGGAAAAAGCGACGTTATAGGAAAAACGTCACACCGTAGCCGGAGTAATAAAATCGACGCACGAGTTGAGCGGCCGACGCTACACGAGTGGGCAGACAGCTGAACGATGGGGGTCCGCTTGGGTCCACCGAGTGACCCATGACACACAAACATGATATGCATATTAATATGGTGTGCGGATGATGGAGAAGTCATCCAAAAAAAGATCAAGCAAGCATATGAGTGCGAGCACATTGGAACACCATGAGCTAAGCCAATAGCTCGTTGGTGAAGGAAACACAGCGGCGGTGAACACGGGTTGAGTCGTGTTGTTGACGTGAAGGGCGTGTGGAATTCCTCTGCAGGGCATCCGCACTGTAGGACAGGTCGAGTGGTGCAGTGCGCGGGTCGAGTCATGCAACAGAGGTGCAGGGCGTGCGGAACTTCTCCGCAGGGCGTCCGCAGTGCAAGGTCAGGTCGGGTAGGGCGTCCGCAGTGCAAGGTCAGGTCGGGCAGGGCGTCCGCACGGTCTGAGCTTCAGTTCAGAGGTCGTTCTAAAGGCATCGTGAGTCAGAATTGAGTGCCGAAAGTTGAAGTAGGTGCGTATTGATGGGACAGAGCTAACCACATAGCTGGGGAGTGGATTGGACACACAGAGAGCTCGTGGGGAAGTTTGAAATCATTTGCAGTGCGGGCCCGAGTGACCCGGCAGCACTTGGGCAGTTTTATGGAGGATATTCCATAGGTGAATTCTAATGTTGTAAATTATTGTTGTTGTCAAGCATTGTAAGCTTGGACAAAAAGTGACTTTCCTTTCCAAAAAGTAAAGGGGGTCTTTTTCTGGATTGGAACTTATACTTTGTTTCATATTTATGAAACATATTATCGGGCAGACCCATTATTAACTGGGAGTTGCCCCTCCCTTGTACATATGGGCGTACACTGTGGATATGATGATGATGTTTGTGTTTTCCGCACATTGAAAGAACATTTGATTAAATAATTTAACAAGTGTTGCCAAAGGTGTAGTCTACATACTTGAGTATTACTAAAAGGAGAAGTACGGTAGTGCCGCACCCCATCTATAGCATGGTTGAAAGATCACCAAAGGTCTAGGGGCGTGACAGGTTTCCTCGCCCCGTCGTGACGACAGTCGCCCAACTGTGCGAAATCTAAGGTTTTCATGTCCCTGCTCAATGGAAACCGCACAATTATATGTCTGCCACGACGGAAACCTCCACTGTAAGACCCATGAGCCGAGGACGACAATGGAGGGTGTTGCAAGCATTCGGTGGACATGCGACGAATGACGAAAACCATGACGAAAGGTTAGACGAGCGCGCCGACGGACGATAACATCATTCGGCTATTATGCGACGTTATCGTGGTGACCGTGTGACGTTTAGGAGCGACGTGCATAAACGCGTCCAAAAATGGCTGTGCGTTGGCTTGGAGGCTTATAGGCCGGCCGTGGTGGAAAGCCGACGTTAAGGAGGAAATGTGACATCGTAACCAAGGCTTTATGGGCGTTTAGTGGGTCAGCCTTATATGGGTCAAGCCCCATCCATGGAAGAAATATGTGGGTGAAGGCACATACAAAAGGAGGACGTGCGATGGATGATAAAGGAAAGCAAGAAGGACATCAACATCTTGTTGATTCCATTGTTGGCAAGCTAATGCGTGAGCTAGAGCGAAGGTCGAGGGTAAAAACGCGTTCGGCGTTCATCCGCGAGTCGAGTCGGGTTCCTTTCGGAGGGCACGTGTGGTGTAGTGTTCGGTGCATGGTCGATTCACGTTCCTTCCGCAGGACGCGTGCAGAACAGTGTTCAGGGCGGGCGCGTTCAGGTCGAGTCGGGTTCGTGCAGCGCACCCGCGTTCAGGACGCGTGGAACAGTGTTTGAAGGCGCGGAGTTCGTTCAGTAGGGTCGGGTCGGGTCAAACGCGACCTGAACGCGTTCAGGAAACGCGTGCAAACCATGACCCCAGTGACCCGCGTGCAGAAATGCGTTCAAGGCGCTGAGGGCATCTGTGGCCTGGGTGACCCACTCGAACCAGAATTCACGCAGACTTCAGAGACATGTTCTGAAAGGGAATTTTAGGGTTCCTTTGGATTGATTGCACTGTTGGGAAGCTCTTAAGGCTAGACCAAGGTACAAGCACATTTGGAAAGAAGCATAAAATGGTTTATGGATGCTTGGTTGTATAATTATTGTAGATTGTACATATTTATTGAAGCATAATACCAGGCAGACTTATTAACGGGATTTTCCCCTCCCTTGAATGTATGGGCGTTCATGTGGTTTGATATTGATGTTTATTTTTGCTTTATTTCCGCACAAGAACACTTTGGAAGATTAATTAAACAAGTGTTGAGTTAGGCTTAGTCTACTTATTGAGTATTTGAAAAGAGAAAAATAAGGTAGTTCCGCACCCGTCTATAGAGTTGTTGGGAGACTACCACAGGTATAGGGGTGTGACAGTTGGTATCATAGCTACATTTTCATGGATTTTTTATTATTGAGCAGGGATATAGTTGCAGTGTTGCAGGTGGTATTGAAGCTTGATGGATGAGTTTGTTTCATTGGAAATGAACTTCAGAGAAATTAAAGATAAGTCGAAGGAAGTGGAAAAGGAGTTTGATGAGGCGAGTCAGACCATTGATACACTGTGCAAGAGGAGGACATCTGGCATGATGAAAGATAAAATGTTTCGAATTATGAAGAAAGTGAGAATTCTCCGAGAAGAAATGGACAAGGTGGAAGAAGAGTGAAGGAAGTTACTTGATAAGCTTCTCAAACTTAGAGACCTTGGAAAGATGAAGCATGGTGGCATGAAGCCCACTATGGCCGAACCAAAGGATGTTGTAGATGGGATTGAAGTCAAGGAAGAACTTGATGAAAAAGTCTGACGAGGACCAGCCACATTACAATAATTGATGGTGGACGATTCTCACAAGGATGTTGCAGATGTGGTAGAAGTCGAGGACGAACTTGATGAACAGGTTGGACCAGGGCAAAGCACATTGCAAGCATCGATGATGGATGATTCCAGGGAGGATGTTGAGGATGCAGATATGATCGAGGAAGAACTCGTGGAGCAAGTTGAACCTAGACCAAGAAAATTGCAGGAATTGGGGGATGAACCACATGGAAATGTTGCAGAGGTGACAATGATCGAGGAGGAAATTTATGAGCAGGCGGAACCAAGATCGGAAGCATTGTAGACATTGATGAGGACAGAGGACACTCGCTTAGAGAGTCTTCATGAAGATATGACTGCTGTTTCAATTGAGCATCTGGGAGATGGACCGTATGCAGGGATGGGAAAGAAGATGACTTCTTTGCCAATACCATGGAGGACCTTTCATCGGATGACTATGATGGAACCTTGTACGTTGGACAAGAAAGGAGCATTTCTTGTTGTAGACCTTGATAGGGAAGTTTGTGACCTCGCTCTAGTAGGTTCAAATTCCGGTGACAAGGGCGAAATTTGATGATCTTTGTGATAGATATGGGTCATTCTTAGCCACATAGAAATTGGCTAGGTGCTCGGCATGACTCATGGACTGCCTTGGTGGTAGGGCACATTGTTTGGGTAGACTTGTTCATGGCACACAACCAAGAAGGAACTCTTGGTGCACCTTTAGTGGGGGAGATGCCTTGGAGGAAGTACCCATGATGATGATGGTAGAAGTGACTGAGGGCACTTAACCTGTACACTATACACATGATGGTGACTAGAGTTGAGATGAGTCTTTATGGACACGCAGGCAACCAAAAGTCACGTACATTGACATGAGGGCATGGCGGGACATTATGTGGAGACATTATGCAAGTGCACTTACTAGGTGCCCACTTATGAGCATCATGGAGGAGTGTCAAGCAGGAATATGCTGAGCATGATCGATTGTTGGTGCTACATGGAGACCTTTTATAGATGGGTTGATGGATGTTGTTCACTTTGAGAAACAAGACATTGGTTGGATGAGCAGCCTATGAGCACATTCATATGACTTGCAGGGCGAGAACAACTCGTGGTGGCACTCGTGGGCAATACAAGTATGCTTGCCAGCGCTTTGGATAGGATGATGCATGGGAGTTCATGATGGAGTTGGTTGGAGGCTTCATACTACAATGATCTTGCAGTATCTGGTTCACCGAGGAGTTGAGATCGAGACTGTTCTTGATTTTGATGCACTATGGGATGCATACCTTTGAGCACATTTACGGGGTGTGTTTGTGAGGAGTCACTTGATGGAGACGATCAATGGGACGAATTGGAGGTTGATGGAGATGCGATGATGGGATGCCTTGGTGGTATACACTTGGGCATCGGTTGAGCCTTCTTGAATTAAATTTGGTAAGCACGTTGGATGCATATTGTAGATGGGATGAACATAGCTTCATGGACCTGAATATGGCACACTGTTGAGAGGATGTTATTGACTTGATTTGAGGAGGACCTTTCACACATGGATGATGATCGATAGTTGTGGCTGTCTTTTGAACAACGCATGGAGATTGGGATCATGGGCAGCACATTTCAGATAGAGATGGCTTGTTGGATGGATAGCATGCTGTAGATGAGACAAATCTCCATGGATTACTTTACTCTCATATGGGATGGATCATTTATTGAGTTGATGGGTGTGACAGGATGCGACAGGGACAACTAATGCATGGTACGAGGATGCGCATTCCCACAATGAGAATCTTTGGTTGGACCGATCACCCGACCAGTTTGATTTATGAGGGCTATAGCACCGTGCAGAGTTATGCATGGGTGCCTTGTTGTCACGCCCCTATACCTTCGGCAGTCTTTCAACCATGTTATAGACGGGATGCGGCACTGCCGTACTTTTTCTTTTCGTAATAGTCAAGTATGTATCCTATGCCTTTAGAAACACTTGTTAAATCAGTTGAGAAAATGTTATTTCAATATGCGGAAAACATAAACATCATCTTCATATCCACAGTGTACGCCCATACATGCAAGGGAGGGGCAACTCCCTGTTAATAATGAGTCTGCCCAATAATATGTTTCATAAGTATGAAATACAATATAAGTTCCAATCCAGCAAAAGGCCTCCTTTTCTCCTTGGAAAGGAAATATACCTTCTGTCGAAGCTTATAATGATTGAAAATCATTAACTAGTCAACAAACAATCATTTACAACGTTAGAATTCACCTCGGGAATTTTCTGCATAAAACTGCCCAAGTGCTGTCGGGTCACTCGGGTCACCGCCTGCCTATTATTTTAGACCTTCCCATGAGTTCTTCATGTGTCCAATCCACCTCCAAGCTATTTGGTTAGCTCCGGCCCGTCAATACGCACCCGCTGAAACTTTCGACACTCAATTCCGACCTACGATGACCTCAGAATGAGCTCTGAACTGAAGTTCAGACCTCCTGTGGACGCCTTGCAGAAACGCGTTCGGGTTGGGTCATTTCGTTTGCGGGCGACCGTATCAATTTTGCTAAGTTGTGACCACTCGAGAGCCTTGTGCACGTTTGGGTGGCCCATTTTCTCCCATGTGCGTCCGTTCGGTCGGGCGCGCCGAGTGAGGGTGCCCGGCCAAACGCGCTCGGGTCAGGTCGTTTGGTCCGAGGGCACCCGTATCGGATTTGCTAAGTTGTGACTGCCCAGTTGCCTTGTGCACGTTCAGGCAGCCCCTTAGCCGTTTGCTCCCATGAGTGTCCCTTCAGTGGGGAGCGTTGTTTCGCGTTGGGTTGCAGTGTCGCACCCGACAAAACGCGCTTGGGTCGGGTTGTCTGGTCCGAGTGTGCCAGTATTAGATTTGCTAAGTTGCGACCACCCGGGTGCCTTGTGCACATTCGAGCGGCCTGTTTGCCATTTTCTCACATGTGCGTCCGTTCGTTCGGGCGCGCCGTGTCGCGTCAGGTCGCAGCTTCGCATCGGGTCACCGTGCTCAGGTCAGGTCGTTTGGTCCGAGGGCGCCCGTTTCATATTTGCTAAGTTGTGACCACCCGGGTGCCTTGTGCACATTCGAGCGACCCGTTTGCTACCATGTGCGTCCATTCGGTCAGGCGCGCTGGGTTGTCGCGCTCGGGTCGGGTCGTTTTGTCCAAGGGCGTCCGTTTCTTATTTGCTAAGTTGTGACCTCCTGGGTGCCTTGTGCACGTTTGGGTGGCCTGTTTTCCGTTCCCTCCCATGTGCGTCCATTCGGTCTGGAGCGACGTGTCACGCTGGGTCGCCGCGTCGTGCTGAGTTGCCTCACCCGGCCAAACGCACACGGGTCGGGTCGTTTGTTCCGAGGACGCCTGTTTCATATTTGCTAAGTTGTGACCGCATGGGTGCCTTGTGCACGTTCGGGCAGCCCTTTTGCCGTTTTCTCCCATGTGCGTCCGTTCGGTTGGGCGCGCCAGGTCACCGCACCCGGCCCAACGAGCTCAGGTCGGGTCATTTGGTCCGAGGGTGCCCGTGTCAGATTTGCTAAGTTGTGACCGCCCGGGTGCCTTCTGCACGTCCGGACGGCCCATTTTCCATTTTCTCCCATGTGCGTCCGTTCGGTCGGGTGCGTCGTGTCGCGCCATGTGAGGGCGTCCGTTCTGGATGGGTCGTTTGGTCCAAGGGCACCCGTATCGGATTTTCTAAGTTGTGACTGCACGGGTGCGTTGTGCACGACCGGGCAGTCCATTTGCCATTTGCTCCTATCTGTGTCCGTTCGGTCCGTTTGGGAGGGCGCGCCGTGTCGCGCAGGGTGAGGGCATCCGTTCGGTTCAGGTCGTTTGGTCTGAGGGCGCTCATATCAGATATGCTAATTTGTGACCGCCCGGGTGCTTTGTGCATGTCCGGGCAGCCCATTTTCTGTTTGCTCCCATGTGCGTCCATTCGGGTGGGCGCGCCATGTCGCGTCGGGTGAGGGCGTCTGTTCGGGTCGGGTCATTTGGTCTGAGGGCATCCGTTCGGGTCGGGTCGTTTGGTCCGAGGGCGCCTGTGTCATATTTGTGAATTTGTGACCCTCTAGGTGCCTTATGCATGCCCATGCGGCCCGTTTGCCGTTTGCACCCATGTGCATCCGTCCGGATGAGGGCGTCCGTTCGGGCGGGCGCGCCGGGTGAGGACGTCCGTTCGGGTTGGGTCGTTTGGTCCGAGGGTGCCCGTGTCAGATTTGCTAAGTTGTGAATGCCCGGGTGCCTTGTGTACGTCTGGGCGACCCATTTTCTGTTTCCTCCCATGTGTGTCTATTCGGTCGGGCGCGTCGTGTCACGCCGGGTGAGGCCGTCCGTTCGGGTCGGATCGGGTCGGGTCGTTTGGTCCGAGGGTGCCCGTGTCATATTTGCTAAGTTGTGACCATCTGGGTGCCTTGTGCACATCCGTGCGGCCCGTTTTCCATTTGCACCCATGTGCGTCTGTCCGGGTGAGGGTGTCCATTCGAGTGGGCGCACCAGGTGAGGACGTCCGTTCGGGTCGGGTCGTTTGGTCCGAGGGCGCCCATGTCAGATTTGCTAAGTTGCGAACACCTGGGTGCCTTGTGCATGTCTGGGCGGCCCGTTTGTCGTTTTCTCCCATGTGCGTCCGTTCGGTCGGGCATGTAGTGTCGCGCCGGGTGAGGGCGTCTGTTCGGGTCAGATTGGGTTGGGTCATTTGGTCCGAGGGCATCCGTTCAGGTCAGGTCGGGTCAGGTCGTTTGGTCCGAGGGCATCCGTTCGGGACAGGTCGGGTCGGCTCGTTTGGTCCGAGGCCGTCCATTCGGGTCAGGTCGTTTGGTCCGAGGGTGCCTGTGTTAGATTTGCTAAGTTGTGACCGCCCGGGTGCCTTGTGCACATCCGGGCGGCCCATTTGCCGTTTGCTCGCATGTGCGTCTGTTCGGGCGGGTGCGCTGTGTCACGCCGGGTGAGGGCGTCCGTTGGGGTTGGTTCGTTTGGTCCGAGGGCGCCCGTGTCAGATTTGCTAAGTTGTGACTGCTCGGGTGCCTTGTGCACGTCCTGGTGGCCTGTTTGCCATTTTCTCCCATGTGCGTCCATTCGGTCAGGCGCGTCGTGTCACGCCGGGTGAGGGCATCCGTTTGGGTTAGGTCGGGTCGGGTCATTTGGTCCGAGGGCGTCCGTTCGGGTTGGGTTGGGTTGGGTCTTTTGGTCCAAGGGCGTCCGTTCGGGTCGAGTTGGGTCGTTTGGTCCGAGGGCGCCCGTGTCAGATTTGCTAAGTTGTGACCGCCCAGGTGCCTTGTGCACATCCAGGCGGCCCGTTTGCCGTTTGCTCCCATGTGCGTCTGTTCGGATGGGCGCGCCGTGTCACGCCGGGTGAGGGCGTCCATTCGGGTCGGGTCGTTTGGTCTGAGGGTGCCCGTGTCAGATTTGCTAAGTTCTGATCGCCCGGGTGCCTTGTGCACATCTAGGCAGCCCGTTTGTCGTTTGCTCCCATGTGCGTCCATTCGGGTGGGTGCGCCATGTTGCCCTGGGTGAGGGTGTCCATTCGGATCGGGTTGTTTGGTCTGAGGGAGCCTGTGTAAAATTTTCTAAGTTGTGACCACCCAGGTGCCTTGTACACGTCCGAGTGGACCGTTTTCCATTTGCTCCCATGTGCGTTCATTCGGGTGAGGGCGTCCATTCAGGCGGGCGTGCCATGTGGCGCCAGGTGAGGACGTCCATTCAGGGTCGGTTCATGCACGTACGATGGCGACCGTGTCAGATTTGCTAAGTTGTGACTGCCCGGGTGCCTTGTGCACGTCCGGGCGGCCCGTTCGCCGTTTGCTCCCATGTGCGTCCATTTGGTCTGGCACACCGTGTCGCGCCGGGTGAGGGCGTCCGTTCGAGTTGGGCGGGTCGGGTCGGTTCATTTGGTCCGAGGGCGCCCATGTCAAATTTGCTAAGTTGTGACCGCTCGGGTGCCTTGTGCATGTCTGGGCGGCCCGTTTGTCGTTTTCTCCCATGTGCGTCCGTTCGGTCGGGGCGCGTCGTGTCACGCTGGGTGAGGGCTTCCGTTCGGGTCGGGTCATTTGGTCCGAGGGTGCCCGTGTTGGATTTTCTAAGTTGTGATCGCCCGGGTGCCTTGTGCACATCCATGCGGCCCGTTTGCCGTTGCTCCGATGTGTGTCCGTTCGGGTGGGCGCGCCGTGTCGCCCAGGGCGAGGGTGTCCGTTTGGGTCAGGTTGTTTGGTCCGAGGGCATCCGTTCGGGTCAGGTCGTTTGGTCCGAGGGCGCCCGTGTCAGATTTTCTAGGTTGTGACCACCCAAGTGCCTTTTGCATGTCCGGGTGGACCGTTTTCCATTTGCTCTCATGGGCATCCGTTCGGGTGAGGGCGTCCATTCGGGTGGGCGTGCCATGTGGCACTCGGTGAGGGCGTCCGTTCGGGTCGGGTTGTTTGGGCCGACGACACCCATGTCATATTTGCTAAGTTGTGATTTCCCAGGTGCCTTGTGCACGTCTGGGTGGCCCATTTTCCGTTTTCTCCCATTTGCGTCCGTTCGGTCGGGCGGGCCGTATCGCGTCGGGTGAGGGCATCCGTTCGGGTCGGGTCAAGTCGGGTCATTTGGTCTGAGGGCGCCCATGTCATATTTTCTAAGTTGTGACCACCCGGGTGCCTTGTGCAAGTTCGGGTGGCCCGTTTTCCATTTTCTCCCCTGTGCATCTGTTCGGGTGGGCGCGCCGTCTCGCCCCTGGTGAGGGCGTCCGTTCGGGTCGGTTCATTTGGTCCGAGGGCACCCATGTCAGATTTGCTAAGTTGTGACCACCCAGGTGCCTTGTGCACATCTGGGCAGACCATTTTCCATTTGATCCCATGTGCGTCCGTTCGAGTGAGGGCGTCCGTTCGGGCGGTCGTGCCGTGTGGCGTCGGGTGAGGGCGTCCGTTCGAGTCAGCTCGTTTGGTCCGACGGTGACCGTGTCAGATTTTCTAAGTTGTGATCGCCCGAGTGGCCCGTTTTCCATTTTCTCCCATGTGCGTCCGTTCGATCGGGCGCGCCGTGTTGCGCCAGGTGAGGGCGTCCATTTGGGTCGGGTCGTTTAGTCTGAGGGCATCCGTTTGGGTCAGGTCGTTTGGTCCGAGTGCGCCCGTGTCAGAATTTCTAAGTTGTGACCGTCCAGGTGTGTTGTGCATGTCTGGGCGGCCCATTTTCCGTTTGCTCCCATGTGCGTCCATTCGGGTGGGCACGCCACATCGCCCCGGGTGAGGGCGTCCATCCAGGTCAGGTCATTTGGTCCAAGGGCGCCCGTGTTAGATTTGCTAAGTTGTGACCGCCCGGGTGCCTTATGCACGTCCGGGCGGCCTGTTTGCCATTTTCTCCCATGTGCGTCCGTTCGGGTGGGCGCGCCGTGTCGCCTAGGGTGAGGGCCTCCATTCGAGTCGGGTCATTTGGTCTGGGGGCGTCCATTCGGGTTGGGTCGTTTGGCCCAAGTTGTGACCGCCTGGGTGCCTTGTGCACGTCCGAGCGGCCCATTTGCCGTTTTCTCCCATGTGCGTCCGTTCGTGCAGGGGCACCTTGTCGCGTCGGGTAGGGTGTTCATTCGGGTCGAGTCATTTGGTCACAGGGCGCCTGTGTCAGATTTGCTAAGATGTGACCACCCGGGTGCCTTGTGCACGTCCGGGAGGCCCGTTTGTTCCCAAGTGCGTCTGTTCGGGTGAGTGCGCCGTGTCACCTCGGGTGAGGGCCTCCGTTCGAGTCGTGTCGTTTTGTCCGAGGGCATACATTCGGGTTGGGTCGTTTGGTCCCAGGGCACCCGTGTCAGATTTGCTAAGTTGTGACCACTCGGGTGCCTTGTGCACGTCCGGTGGGCCGGTTTGCCGTTTTCTCCTGTGTGCGTCCGTTCAGGCGGGCGCACCGTGTCGCCCCAGGTGAGGCCCTCCGTTCGGGTCGGGTCGTTTTGTCCGAGGGCGCCCGTGTCAGATTTGCTAAGTTGTGACCGCTTGGATGCCTTATGCACGTTCAGGCGGCCTGTGTCAGATTTTCTTTTCATGTGAAAGGTGGGTTGGTAATTGAGTTGGTTTTTTCGGTTGTGCCTGAAGAGTGGCCCTGGGTCATTTTTAGGGTCGCCGACTTTCTTCTCTCCATCACCACTCGGTAGCATATGAGTGGTAATTTTGGCCATGCTCGTCCTCGAAGGCATGTTTGAACAATATCTCCCATCCGCTTTGTTTTCTTGCAGTTGGACGGGGTTGTTGTGTGTAGCTCCTTGAGATGATTGTCCGCTTGTTGGCTTTGTTGAAATCGGCTCTTCGATATATCTCTCTTGTGGCCCTTGGTCGCACGTTTGCTCTGATGAAATGAGCATTTCGATATGTCACTTGTTGGCTCCGTCGATGTCAGATCTTCTCTATATTGTTCATCTCCTCCCTTTTTGCTTGTGGGCGGAGGGTTTGGATTTTCGTGTGAAAGGTGGGTTGGTAGTAATAATTGAGTTGCTTGTTCGGGTGTCCCTGAAGAAGGGCCTTGGGTCCTTTGTAGGGTCTTCCACTCTCATCTTCTCTCCATCCCCACTCGGTAGCACATGAGTGGTAATGTTGTCCATGCTCGTCCTAGGAGGCATATGTGAAAAGAGTTACCCTTTCGCTCTTTGTTCTCAGAGCTGGATGAGGTTGTTGTGTGTGGCTCCTTGAGACAACTGGCCGGTCGCCAATTTCGCTCTCGTGCCCCTTGCTCGCTCGTTGGCTTCGTCAATGTCGGCTCTTCGCTATATTGTTCACCTCCTCCCTTTTTGGTGGTTGGGAGATGTGGGCTTTTCTCTCGTTGGCTTCATGAAATCTTCTCTTCACCATATTGTTCACCTCCTCCCTTTTTGGTGGGGGGAGGGGTTGGATTTTCATGTGAAAGGTGGGGTGGTAATTGAGTTGCTTATTCGGGTGTGCCTGAAGAAGGGCCTTGGGTCCTTTGTAGGGTCATCGACTCTCATCTTCTCTCCATCCCCACTTGGTAGCACATGAGCGGTAATGTTGGCCATGCTCGTCTTGGGAGGCATATGTGAAAAGAGTTACCCTTTCGCTCTGTGTTCTCAGAGTTGGATGAGGTTGCTGTATGTGGCTCCTTGAGACAACTGGCTAGTCGCCTATGTCGCTCTCATGCCCCTTGCTCACTCATTGGCTCCGTTGATGTCGGCTCTTCACTATATTTTTCACCTCCTCCCTTTTTTGGTGGGTGGGAGAGGTGGGCTTTTGTCTCGTTGGCTTCATGAAATCGGCTCTTCGCTATGTTGTTCACCTCCTCCCCTTTTGGTGGGGGGAGGGGTTGGATTTTCGTGTGAAAGGTGCGTTGGTAATTGAGTTGCTTGTTCGGTTGTGCCTGAAGAATGGCCTTGGGTCATTTGTAGGGTGGTCGACATTCATATTATCTCCATCCCCACTCGGTAGCACATGAGAGGTAATGTTGGCCATGCTCGTCCTTGGAGGCATATGTGAACAATTCCCCCTTCTCTCCGTGTTCTCGGAATTGGATGGGTTTTTGTGTGTGGCTCCTTGAGATGACTGTCCTCTTCATTGTTTGGCTCTGTATGGTGCTGATTTCTTGTGCTTGTACTCTTTCTATGTCAGCATTGTGGGTTGAGATGCATAAATTTAAGAGGAATGTGGAAGGGTTTTGGTTGTAAGCCACCCCTCTTGCTTGCTTTTTCCATTGGGCAATGTGAGGAGAGGTTCTCCTTGTTGTAAAATTAAGGTTCGAAATTCCTTTCTGAGTGCACATCGTTTGTCCCTGCGTTGGATTTGAGGTTTTGATAGATGTGGTGGCCCATATGTTTGATCGAGTGGTCAACTTTTTCCTTGCATCTCTCGTGCACAGTAGATTTATGTGGCTTGGAATGTTGAGACACAAGGTGATGGGTATTTCTTGTTTGGTTGATCGCGTATGCGATTGTGGTCCAATGGGGATGAGGCTTGCTATGTTTATGGCGGGGGCTATATCTGGAAGGAGGACTTCAAGGTGGAATGCTTCGACCTCCCTCCTCTGTGTGGGGGTGGCTGCAGGTGAAAAGTATTCATTGTCCAGTTGGTAAGTCGGTGGGGCAATCTCCTAGGTTTCCTGTACGCAGGGTGTGTGGGGTGCGGGGCTGCCTGATCCCTCCTCTTGTTCGGATATGCTCATGCCTTTTGTAGCGAGCCTCTTGATTTTCATTTATTTTCTCCCTTTTCCTTCACATCGAGGTTCCCCAGGTGATCAAGCGATCGAGGTCCATCGTTGCTGCTGTCCGAGTGGACTCCTAGGTGGTCTCGGGGCGGGGTGGGGAGGGTTAGAGGTGGGGAATTTTTAAGAGAGGTTGCAAGATCATCCGTTCTTTATTTGTTTCCGTCCTTTTGCATCGAGGGTGCCACAGGTGATCAAATGATCGAGGTCCACTGTTGCTGCTAACCGGGTGGACTCCTAGGTGGCCTTGGTGTGGGGCGGGGACGGTCGGGGTGGCATTTCTAAATAGAGGTTGTCGACTTGGTCATTCTCCTTCTACTTCCTTCTTTTTCCTTTACAGCAAGGTTTCCACAGGCGATCAAGTGATCGAGGTCCGCTGTTGCTACTGCCCGGGTGGACTCCTAGGTGGCCTCGCTACTGGGTAGGAAGGGTTGGAGGTAATTTTTAAGAAACGTTGTGGGGTGGGTTTTTCTCCCTTTATTTACTTACTTTTCTTTTGGATCGAGGTCGCCGCAGGCGATCGGGTGATCGAGGTACGTCGTTTTTGCTGTTCGGGTGGACTCCTAGGTGGCCTCGGTGCAGGGCAGGGATGGTTGGGAGGCATTTTACAGAGAGAGAGAGAGAGAGAGAGAGAGAGAGAGAGAGAGAGAGAGAGAGAGAGAGAGAGAGAGAGAGAGAGAGAGAGAGAGAGAGTGTTTGCGGGGTTGGTCATTCTCC
>JAXQQM020092256.1:282500-386556 GCA_034641835.2 Pinus albicaulis
TTGTTCTTGTCCCATCCTTTGTTATTGTTTCCCATAATGTGTTTTTTGTATGGGGTTCGGAATCTCGTTGCTCGAGAGCCCCCTCTCCAACGGTATGTTCGACGGGGCATGGTTGCTGCAGTCAAGGTGCTTGATAAAGACGATGGAAAAAATCAGACTCGTTCGTAGCGGCAGTGCTCGGTCCTTTGTTCGTTGGAAGAGGTGGGCCTCCATAGTTGGTTATCTCCAAAAGGCGGTAGCGGCAGCTTATTATGTGTTTGCTTGGGTGAGCCTTTTTGTTGGTGGTTGGTTCAAGGGAGTGGTTGCACATGCGCTTCCTACCTCAACCCTTTCCTGAGGGTTAAATGTCGAGGTGGGGTAAAATATAGGAAGGATGAAGAGCGGAGCAATCGTTTGGGCTGGCCACCCTAGTCCTCTCGACTATTCCTTGACATGCCCTCGTGGAAGGGTTGGGTCTAGGTAATGAAATAGCCCTCCCTTGGTCCGAGCTCCATCAAAATTGCAAGTTTCCTCGTCAATGGGCACGAGGTATCGCATTCTTTTCTCGTGCCTTTGGTGTTGTGGGAATTCCTCGTCCTTTCTTGAGCCACTCCCCCTTCCAAGGAAAGTAGGAAGTAGGTTATGTCCTAGTATAACCATTTGGATTGTGGGTTTTTTGCACGACTTGGTCATTTTCTTGGATGTGTTGATTGTTGCAATAGCATTGTGGTGTGCGCTTTGGGGGCTCCCCTCTTTTTAGGGCATGACATTGCACCAGCGGCATATTTTTCACCCTGGGCTTTATCCAGCACTGAGTGTCAGCCTGCGATAACTCCTCTTTGGAGTTTTGGTTGTTTGGACCCCCTTGAATTTTTGGCTGGAAAGATTGTTGAGTGTCCTGTACACGGAGGGGTGCAATAGCAAGGTGGGTTTGCTATTAGTGCATTTTTTTTTGGAAGCCTTGTGTGGGTCAGGGGGTCGTTTACCTCTCGGTAGTAACGTGCTCTAGGTACTTGTCTCGTTGCGGCCCTTGGCTTTTCTAGTGGTCAAGTTTAGGTTGTGGCTTGTCTGCTTGGTTGTTTGATGGCCACTTGTTATGTCGTGTAGATAGAAAGGATGTTGTGTCGTAATGTATGTGGAAGGGTGCGAAAACGTGGGATGCTTTTGATTGGGTGCCTTGTTTTCCTTCTTTTTGGTTAAGCCAACGTCCCCTCTCGCGATGGTGGCCCTCTGTTTTTCTAGCTAGCGTTGCTTGAAATTTGGCCCCCTTTCTCTCAAATTGGATTTTTGTCGCGAGTGTTATGGTGGGTAATGCTTGGTTTTTCTTTCTTTCCTGTCATCGTTTTCTTCCCTTCCGGTCCCTAGCTTTATGGAGAAAAGCGAGAATTGTTGTGGGTCGGTGTCGGAGAAGGATGAAAAGTAGTGAAAACTCCCGGGTTGTCCACCCTAGTCCTTCTCGGTCGTCGTTCCTTGCAGTTCCCCCCTTTTTCGCTAAGGCACAGGGCTTGGAAAATCTTGTACTGTGTTTGAGCCTCCCCTTGTGATTCGTTTTGTTCCCCCTAGCTTTACGGAGAAAAGGTGGGATTGCTGTGGATTTTGACGTTTTCGGAAGGATGAAAAAGCAGTGCGAGTTCCTGCTGGGGTGGCCGCCCTAGTCCTTCTCGATCGCCGATCTATGTAGTTCCATCCTTTTTGCGAGGGCAGGGGCCCTTGAAAGCCTGTTTTGGTTCTCTTTTTTCTTTTCTCTTTTTGGGTTGATTTTTTCCCTTCCTCCTTTCGGCCCCTAGCTTTATGGAGAAAAGGGTGAATCGTTGGGGATTGGCATTCGCGAAGGATGAAAGGCAATGTGAGCTCCTGGGTTGGCCAACCTAGTCCTTCCCGATCGTCATTCCTTACGATTCCCCCCTTTTGCGAGGGCACGGGGCTCGTGAAGAGTTTTTTATCGGTTTGGACCTCCTCCTTTGAGCTGGTGGACAATTTTGCTTCTCTTTCTTTCATGTGTTTTTCTTACTTTCCTCGTTTCGGCCCCTATCTTTACGGAGAAAAAAGGGGGAGTTGTAGTGGCTGGATGTTCGTGAAGGATGAAAAGAAGTGCGAGTTTTAGGGTGGCCACCCTAGTCCTTCTTGGTCATCATTCTTTACAATTCTAACCTTTTTGAAAAGGCACGGGGTTTGGAAAGCATCTCTTCTTGCTTGTCTTCTTGAGATTTCCCTTGTGAGGGGGTGGGAGCCACCTTCTCTTTCTTCTTCTCTGTTATACGCATATGTGCTGTTTTTTCCCCTTCCCTTCCTCTTGTTGGCCCCCAGCAGTGTTACGGAGAAGAAAGGGGGGAACTGTTGTGATTGGGTCTTCGAGAAGGATGAAAAGCAGTGGGAGCTCCTGGGTTGGCCACCCTAGTCCTTCTCGATCACCGTTCCTTGCATTTCCCCCCTTTTTGCAAAGGAATGGGGGGGTTCGGGGGGGGGGAGGAGGGTCTTTTTTGAGCCCCTTCCCTTTAGTGTGTGGGGGTTAGGGAGTGCAGTTGTCTTGAGGGGGAAGGGGGCTTGTTGCTCTTGTTGTGACGCACTGTGCGTTGGGTTAGCTTTTAGCCATTTCTCGTGGGGGTGCGATTTTTTGGTAACGCATGGAAATGACTCTCGGAAACAGATATCTCGGTTCTTGTTATGATGAAGAACGTAGCAAAATGTGATAGTTAGTGTGAATTGCAGAATCCCGTGAATCATCGAGTTTTTGAACGCAATTTGCGCCCGAGGCTTCGGTCGAGGGCACGTCTGTCTGGGTGTCGCATCCCAATCAAACGTGCTCCTTGCAATATGTTAGGGAGCAGTAGAGGTGGTTGTCCGTGCCCAATGTGTGCATCGGCAAGCGATGATCTTGTTCCCTTGGTTGGGCAGTCGGCGTTAGCCGATGCAGGCTCTGTGCGGCATCGTTGGAAATTTCTTTGCTCTCTCTTGTCCTCCCATTGGGTAGGGCAGATTTAGCTCCAACTTGCGACCTCATCTCAGGCGAGAACACACGCTGAGTTTAAGCATATAATTAAGTGTGTTAGCCATCAGTATTTTTTACATGTTAGTGATGACTATATCTACAGCTGAGTTTTCTAGAAACTGATTTCTTTATGTCAATATGTCATCCAGAAAACCATCCTAAAACTTTTTCGCCTTTCTACCTTTTCAGTTCGCCCATGTCGAAATCAGAACCTCATTATCACAATCCTATCTAGCTTCAGCCTTATTAGTCTGCCCATCAGCTTTAAAAGGCAAATCTACATCTGTTTCGAAAGTCTCCCCTATGTTAGGAAGTGGCGCTTTAAGACATTTCACACTTGGCAATCATCAAAAGGCCAAAAAGCCTCCATCTGCAACAGGCCTACCATGACTGACCTCTTACTTTGCAAATGAAATTGACAAACAGCCCTAAGTCGCGCCACTCACACCCCCTAGATCTCAGCACTGCATAAAACCCAATCTCAAGCTGACTATTAGGTTTTTCACAGTGTTCTATGGTTCTACAAAGGCAGGAAATATATTTCATCTCATGGAGTAAATGTTTGAGTTTACAGTTAGAGGAACAACTGCTTCTAAGTGTAACTTGAGCCTTTAGATATGTCTGCAAAACAGAAAGCTACTCATCTGGACTTTACAGCTCTTTTCAGCATGAAAATCACAGTAAGAAAAGGTCACCACTGTCTCAGCAAACTGGTAAATTGTCAAGGCCCAGAGCCTCCTTCATTTACAAGCAGAGGGTTAGGGCGCCTCCTTCATCCATAAGCAGAGGGCGCAGGCTAGTATTGACTCAGAAGGTTGCAAAAGTCTAGGTTTGCCTTTACTGAAACAATGAAACAATATCTTCAGGTTTTATGAATGTAATTGGTGATCATAACAGGAATGGAGCTTGAAATAGCACTGGGTAAAAAGTGGAGTCGATAAAGGAGCCCATTTCAAACTTGCAAAATCATGTGAATTGTTGAAGCTTTAGAAAGCATGTCATCAGTAAACATTCCAATCTTAAGTAGCCTGTTTTGCCCAAGATCAAATGGAATAGATGCTGTCAACCAATGCCATTACACAGGCAGAAGGAAAGTCCTTGATTTTTCAAAAAGCACTGACCTTCATAGTCACAAAAATTTTTGGTCAAGTAATAGGTCATGAGATGAACAAGCCAAATGATAAATATCTCAGTCACCCTTAGAACAGTGTCACTGTGTCTAGGGTTTCTTCTGAAATACAGTGATACTTGCAAGTAGTGATTGCCAAGATTGATGTTGTTCAAAGTTTTTTACTGACCACCACATTCAGAGAAAGGCTGTGTCAAACATAGTGGTCAAAAAGCTTTCGGACACCTTACATGATGAAGAGCCTCCTCCATGCATGAGTAGATGGCCAAAGCCATTGCAAGTTGCTGAAGCTGATTGATTTGAAATACAATGGAAGGATACAAAGAAATTGAATAAAAGTCATTACACAGGTAATTGTTACTATTTATGAGGCAAAGGTACTGTTTTCCCTTTTCAAAGAACTGTCTGTTAGACAGTACCTGTGGTGGAAAAGAGAAAATATTGAACATATTATATATGTTATTGATGTCAAAACGGGGCAGTTTCCTTAAGGGAAGGAATCAAAAAACAATGCACGGTCACATGCCCAAAGTCCAGAAGGCGCTTTTCAAGAAAGCAGAGAATTATGATTTAAAGGGAAGTAGCCAAAGGATAGCACCAACGTTGTTAAAAACAATAACAGAGATAATATAGATATGCTTGGGTTATTTGTCAAAGCTTAAAGGCTCGGAGTCAGAGTAAATATTTTGGTTTATATATTAAAATGACAAACTCACTGTTTTAAGACAAAACAAAGTCAAAAGAAACCAAAATTCATTTCCCAAAGTTTGAGACCGTTAAAGGCTTGTTTTGAATTGATATAAAGGAATGAAGTTGAGGGAAAATATTTTCAATTTCAAAACTAAAATCACCCCCGTGCCTCCCTAGCACCGAGACAAAGAGAATCTGGTCGGAAATTCACAGGTTTGCCCTAGAAAAAACTGCGCGACGTGCCTGGGTTCTGGCGCGACGTGCCTGGGAAGAAATTTACAAAGGCCACCTTTGTCGGCGCGACGTGCCTGTACGTTGGCGCGACGCGCCTGTACAAGGCCGCCCGACCGCCCGACAGATCGACCCGACAGGCCTGACAAGGGTTTTTCAGCGCGACGTGTTTTCTTCAAGGAGTGCCGCGCCAGTGTTGGAGGGTTCCGGTGCATTTCAAGCTTCCTCCAAAGGATTTCTCCTCAAAAATTCAAAAGCAGTGAAATGCAACCAGTGGAAGGAATTGTGACATATTTTCTTTGAAAAGGAAAGCTCACACAGTTTCAACCTAAAGGCTTGTGGTCTTCTAAAAAACTCTGTCATTATCACCCCAAACCTGTGTATTGACATTCTTAGCATATGTGTGGTGATTTTCTTGAGATGCAAACGATTGAAAAAGAGGCACCGCGCACGGACAAATTGTTAAATGTTTGAAAGCCTCCTTGAACAAGGAGTTTTTGTGTATGGGTTGACATCTAAGATTTCAAAAAACAGAGTAATCATTGGCATTTTCTCACAAGCACACTACTTAAGCAGATTGCCTTTCATTCACTATATTCTCCCACTGTGAATTTGTTAACAAAGAGTTTCCAAAGGTGAACAGCATATTTAAGGACAGAGGTTGTTAATGGTTAAATTTTGACATTGAAGGCAGAGGTACAAAGGTGGTGTTTGATTTCTTAAAACTTCACAAGTGAAAGGGGCCATTTTCTAAAGAGCAGAGTTGTTAGTGTTTGAAGTTAATATTGGAGACAGAGGTATAGATGTGTTGGTGTATCTCTTAAAACTCACAAACAAAGAGTGTGTTTTCTAAACCACTGTGCACTGATTTTACACCCAACCTAGGTCTGCTTTTTCTTTTTACTACATTGTATCATTGTGAAGAGTTGTTGACAGAGAGATTCTAAGGGTGAAATAGGGCCATTTTCTAGAAGGCAGGGTTGTTGATGATCGAGTTTAACATTTGGGCTTATTTGGGGTGATGGTTGATCCTTTAACTGCACAAGAAAAAGTGTCCTCCATAAAGCACTGTGTATTGATTTTTCATCTAACCTAGGTCTGCCCTCTTTTTCACCATATTATCATTTTGAAAAGCTGATTGACAAAGAGACTCTAAGGATGAACAGTACACTGAGGAGCAGAGTTCGTTGATGGGATTCTAACTTTGGAGGCAGAGGTACAAAAGTAGTGTGTAATTTCTTAAAACTTCACAAATGAAAAGGGCCACTTTCTAAAGGACAGAGTTGTTGGTGATTGCATTTAACATTAAGACAGAGGTACAGGTGTAGTGTTGAACTTTGAAATTCACAAGTAAAGAGGTGGTTTTCCTAAAAACACTATGCATTGATTTTACATCTAAACTAGGTCTGCCTTTTCCTTGCACTATATTGTATCATTCTGAAGATTTGTTGGCAAAGAGTTTCCAAAGGTGAACAGCATATTAAAGGGCAGAGTTTTTTGATGGGAATTTAAACATTGGAGCGGTACTAAAAAGCGAGGTTTATGTGAAGATTGGTCCTGATGCAAAATGCAAAGGTTGGTTGATCTCTAGAAAACTCACCGGAGGAATGATTGCTTAACACTACATACGAAATTTATACGACATGTTGTCTCATCTTTATTCGTTGTTCCCTGCGAGAATTTCTGTGGCTGAGTACATCCGAGTTGAAGAATTTTTAGAAGTGCAGAGGTGGTTTATTTAAAGAAAAATTGTTACATTTCATCCAAACCACAGTGTCCATATCTGTCCAAACAGTCTAGTGGCCAGTTTCAATCCAGCAGAGCATTTTTCATACAGTGCAGGCAGTTTGCCTCTTCCAAAGTTTGGTCAAAGTCAAAATGCCTCCAAAGCGATATCACAAGAGCGGTCCACATAAGAGATATGAGCCTATCTCCATAGAAGAAATCAATGCTCACCCATCAGTACTTTTCAATTTCCATGAAGTAGGCTATCTTGATTTCTGTCAGAGGATAGAAGAAGTCAAGAGTTTCTCGCCACTTACACATTTGTGCGCTTTGAGATTCAAGGAAAAACACTTCCAGTTGGCGGATCTTGATTTCAAAATCTCCCCAAGGTATGTATCCAAGGCTACCAAGATCCCGTATCATGGTGAAAAGTGGTTTAAACAAGTGCATCTTGATCTAGAGGATTATAAACCTTTCATCAAACCTGAACATAGGGAAACCATCACTGCTATTTTCCCTTTCTCCTATCTTCTTGACAGTTATGCTCCGCTGATGAAAGCCATAATGAGATATTTCACTTGTAAAGGAGGTTTAACCAAATTTATGCCCATCATGTCTAGCTTGTTGATATCTTTTACCAGAAGCAGGCAACTAAACCTTCCATACTTTTTGTCCAAAAGCATAGAGAAAATGGCTTCTACTGTCCAAAAGAAGGCTCCACCTCAGCAAATTCCTTCTCTCTTTCATCATTCCTTGATCAAGATTATCTTCTTACACAAGCTAGAGAAGAAGGGGGTTTCATGGGATTCATTCATCAGCCATTCAGATTTTTCCACTGTCCCTCCTGTTCATGTGTCTCCTACTCAGCCTGTCCATCGCCCAGTGCCTTTGTCTAGTAGGCCTACCCCTAAACAACTCAAGATGACCACTGGGCAGCCAAGTCAACAGGGAGAAGGAGAGGGCAGTGAACCACAGGGAGAAAAAGAAGGCAGTGAACAGCAGCAGCTAGATATTGAGGGACAGCAGCAGTTGGAGATTAGTGAACAACGGCGGGGACACGGGGAAGAGGGACGGCGGTTGGATGTTGATGAACGGCGGCAACTAGAGTTTGAAGATCGGCGGCGGCTACGGGTTGAAGATCGGCCCCGGCGGCCGGTTACGGGGACGGCGGCGGTTGGAGATTGGTGAACGGCGGCGAGGTACGGGAAGAGGGACCAGAAGTTGGAGATTGATGAACGGCATGGAGGTTTGAAGATACGGCGGCAGCTACGGGTTGAGGTCGGCGGCGGACGGGGGTGAAGAGCAACGGGTTGAGCAAACGGGTGAAGCGCAGCACACAGGCCACAAGGCGGGACGGGACGTGTTGAGGAAGGACGACGAAGCTGAAGAGTACCGCACTCCTTGGCTTGATGACCAAAGCTGTTCCTAAAAGAGGAGAAATTGACCCGAAAAGGACCACTTCTAGCTTGCCGAGGAGAAAAAGCGCAGGGTCAGCTTTCAAAGGCAAAAGTAAAATTGGAGAAAGTGCAAAGCATGGAGGTGAATTAGCTATTATCCCTATCCAAAGTGATGATAGTGACAATGAGGCCCGCCTCCTTGAAAATCTCCTCATTCACAAAGAAGGGCAAATTGAGGGGTTACAAGAAGATCTTCAAAGGGCGAGGAATTTCAACCATTTCTTGGAGGTTGAAAACAAACAAATGAAGTATCATGCAGCCATTCATGAGGCAAGGGCGATCAAGTATAAAAAGGAGGCAAAAAAGGCGCAAGTAAGAATTGAAGAGCTCATTGGCGAGTTTGATGATGAAGAGGAGGAGGACCAGCCTAGGCGAAAGAGGCCTAGGACCATCGGGCTTAGAAAAGCCTTGGAGAAACAGAGAGCAGAAGAACAAGCTCAATTCGAAGCCTTTCCTCTCACTGCCCTCTTTGAGCAGGAAATTGAGGAAAACAAGGAAGCATGGCTTGAGAGAGCTAACCAACATTTGGAATTAAAGCTTGAGAAGGAAAATAGGGATCTTGAGCTGCAGAGAAAGAGGACTCTTCACTTTCAGAAGCTAAATCAGTTTGCCAGGCGAAAATTAAAGGTAGCACAAGAGAAATTGAAGAAATTGAAGGAGAGGCGCCTAGCACGGAAAGAAGCAAAAAGCATATCAGCCCTTGATATTTTGGCTTCAGCTTCGGAGCATGTTTCTATGGACCCTTGAGGATCATACATGCCAATTTTGGGCCTGTTTCGGAAACTTTTTGTTTTTTGGCATTTTTGGGTTTTTTGCCAAAAACTCATAAATTCTCCATTTCAGTTTGATGAGTTGTCAAGGGAGGAGGATGATACCAATGGATGCCATAATTCCATGAGCAGGTCTCCAGCGATTTTCAGGGCATTTGAAGATCATTCACCCCCTCAAATTGGCGAAAAACACCCTCTTTTTGCACATTCTGCCCGCCATATCAGCAGCCTGCTATTTTCTGGGTTTTTTCACACAGGTACAGTTTTGAGGTACTTCCCGAGATCAGATTGAGGTAATTTCACTTGCGCTGGAAAGAAGACACAGAGAGATTTCCAACGAGCCATCATGAGCCTCATTTCGACATCGGGAAGGCTGCCATTTGCATCCAGCAAGTCAGGGGACCTTTTTCAGGCATAAATATGAAGTATTTTTGTAATTTTTGAACTCCAAAAATATGCTTTTCCCAAATGTGCGTTAAGCTATTTTTATCATTGGGAAATGATGTAAAGTCAATATAATTTCCGTTTTTAGCAGTTTTTTAGATATTTTATGGGATATTTTGTGCCTTGGGCTTTGCAAAGCCTCAGGGACAAGTTTAGATATTTTGACTTGGCCAATGGGATAGCTAGTTGCTCCATGAGGTTTTCCTCCCTCAAGCCTATTTATTCCATGGTTCTCATTGTAAATCGGAGGCTGAACTTGAGAGAAGAATTAATACATTGGTCGTATGAGCTTTGAAGAATACACTTGAGTTATGATTTTTGGACTGCCTCTTGGATGCTTTTGAGGAATGGTGAAGGCTTGTTGATGGATTCCTTGTCATGGTAGAATGGTATAGTGCTTCTTAATGTGTTTTGTCTTCTAGTTCTCATTCATATTACATATTTCTTGCTACTATAGATCAGTAGAGATTGATTTTGAGATATGCCCATGGAGGCACCTCAAAATCCCTGAATCTTCATAGCTTGATGTTTTCTTCTCCCTTAGTTATGCTAAAGAATTCTTAGATGCTCTTTAGTAACCTAAGGTATTGTTGCTAAGTTTTATTCATCAGTTCTATGTATGTTAAGTAGGATGTATGGTTTTACCTACCTACCTACAAGCTGCCCATAGTTCTGTCCATAAAACTTTCTCTTTGACTGATTTGTTGATCATCTTGTTGAACCAAGGAGGCCTAGTCCCGATCTAGCCCTTTGCCTAAAACTATGAAAACTTATTTGTCCAAGTGCCCAATGACTTAGAGATTATGTTTAGGCGTTCCGGCATAGTTTATGAGTTGTTAGTTTGTCTTATATGTTTTCCCCAAATTCTGATAGCCATTTCCCGAAGTTAGAGGGTCTTATACCTCTATGTATGGCTGGAATGTTTGATTTCTATGTGTTAATTAGCTTATAGTTATACTTAGCATGATTAATGGCTTGCTATTACATGTTTATTGTCTGCTATTAATTAGTTACACTTGAAATCCCTTGTCTTTCACCAACTTGTTGTCCACTTAATCCATTTTGCCCAGAGATCCCTTCTACCGTGAATCAAATCGGCCCTACAGCAGCTTTACATCATCACTTCATAGCTTCCTTGACCTGTTTGACCCCATAGCCCAATTTATCTACATCTTGTTATCCATTTTATGTATTTGATCAGTTTCATTCCTCACAAACTTAAAAAACCAAAAAACTAAAAACATACTTCATAACTAGCCTAATATCAAAACACCACAAGTAAACACACCGACATATTTTACACATATAGAGAGAGCCCTCTCTGAGTCCAGTAAGGCTAGGTCCTTGGGCTCCAAAGCTTGGTTTGATGTTACATCGTCATTTGGCTAGCCAATCGGCCAAATCACGGGACCCTAACATAATGGCGATCACGGTGGGACTTATTGAGTACATGACAGTCTAGCAAACTTTTATAGGCTCCTTAGTCCTTCAACTTTTAACTTAAACCATCAACCTCTAGAATCATTTAGTGTAAACTCTCTGTTTCACCATCTTAGCAAAGTGATGAATCAGGTTTATAACACTCTTACATCCTAGGCTGCACATAAAACTCAGAAAAAACCACAAAAAACTCCCTTAGATTGGTTTTTGACATTATTGGTGGTGGACCATACAAGTTTATCTCAAACAACTGACAATCCACCTGGCGACTCCACTAAACTTCTAGTAAGCCTTACTACTTTTCAAAACTCTAGGCTACTATCCGATAAACCTATCCCATCGCTCACTAACATAGCGAGAGATGGTGGGACACTGAGTACATAATAGTCCAGCAAACTCTTATAGACTCTTTGGTCCTTTAGGTATCATAAACAAGCAAGCAGTCCATCGATCCATTTAGAGTAAACTCTTTTTGTTCTCATCACCCTAGCAAAGTGTTGAAACAAGTCTAGGATACTTTAACAAACCATAGGTTGCACATAAAACTCAGAAAATCCAAAAACATTCTCAGATTAGTCTTGGTGGTGGACCATAGCTATCTTCACAAAAACAACCCAGTTCCACCTGGCGACTCCACTAATCCATCCCTTTTATTTTGACCATCCTTCGCCTTAGTAGAACCTTAGAAAAATCACCCATCCAGAACATTCCCAAATACCATTCTCTTTAAACTCTGGATCTAAAATCTGGCTTCCCGAAGAATCAATACCAGATCCCATCCAGACCCAAATCCCCCTATCATAGTAGATGACCCAGAGAAGATTCTGTGGCAAGCTTTTGAAACTGATCATCTAGCTACCGATAGATCCATCCGTAGAACAAGATCTGTACCTAAAACTCGCGATATCCTTCTAGATTCACCTTCGGAACTAGAGTCATCACAAGCTTTTCCTCGAAATAAATCATATAGTAAGATAAACTTCAACGATCTTGAACCCCTAAACCCACCACAGAGTCCTATTAGAGAAGCTTCACCCACTACTCCTCCTGATTTCCAGCTTCTTTATCAGTTTGGCTCCTATCATCCCAGATCTACTCAAAACCAGATCACTAGTCCAAGTTCATCCGCCACACCTGGTCAAACCACCACTGTTCAAACCACTTCATTTCAGCCTACTAATCCTCATCTTGTACATCATCTGTTAGCTCCAGTCATGGCAGCCTGGTACGCACCTTTGGTGTTACCACCACCTTTAGCTCCTCTCCCAAACAAATATCAAGACAAAATCCCACACTTTACTGGAGAAGACATCACCACACCTCAACAGCATATAAGTAGAATGACTGATGCATATGAATACCTAGAGGTGCAAGATGAGACTGTCAGAATGAGAATATTTGCCCAAAGTCTTGGTGGCGAACCCAAAGCATGGTTCAAAAGCTTAGCTCCAAACAGTATCCATGATATCCCTGAACTACATCAAGTTTTCAGAAATAGGTGGGAAATCTGAAGAAACCCCATTCAAATCCTGTCAGAATATAACAGCCTAAAACGGGAAAATGGGGAAAGTGTCCAAGCTTACTGTACTAGGTTCAACAGTGTATATAACTCCCTTCCACCTCATTTCAAACCTCCACTTGGTTTAGCTTTGGCAAAATTTCCTGAGGGTTTTGATCCAGACATGACATCATCTGAGAGATAAGGATCCCCCTACCTTGGAGGAAATGCAACAAATAGCCATAAAAGCAGATGCCAACTTAGCTGAAAAAAGGGCTAGAACTAGATCAGAAAGAAATGTCACATATAGAGATGAGGTTTCCACATCATCACCTTCCCTAGATCCCAGAATAGATGAATTAGTCAAATCCATGGCTAAAATGTGGGAAAAGATCAATGAAAAAGCTCCTGTTAGGGACAACCAGCCAAACCTTCCAATCAGAAACCGAAACCAAAACTTTAGGAGGGAGCAGCCCCAAAACAGACCAAGGGATAATGACCAACAGATCAGGCCACCATTCAATGAAAACTATGTGGAAGAAGATGATAGGGACTCAGAACCTCTTGATGAACCTCATTTAAACCTCATAGGGTCTGACAATGAAGGTGAGGTGTACCTCACCGAAGAAGAACAAGCCTTCTTTTCGCATGATCAAGATGAGACCAATTATGAAGATCTTGATGACCCTGCCATAGAGTTTCAAAATGCTATTGAAGAAGCCCACAGGCAATATGACCTTAGAAGCAAAAGAAACCAAGATAATGTCAAGAAAGGTAACTCTGATACTGCTAAAGCTCCAGATACCATCCTCAAAAAAGCATCAAGCGGTGACAAAATCAAGGTTGAAAAGACTGATCAAAGCCAAGCTAAAGTTATCCAAACTAGTCCTCTCTCATATACTCCTGATACTTCTACAAAGGTCACCAAAACAACTATGGCAAACAAAACCCCTAAACAAGGTCAACAAACTCAGAACATAGACAAGGTCTTAGCTGAAAAAGCTGAAACAAACATATCTAAACTTCAAGTGCCTTTTAGCTTTGAAGGCGAGATCGCTAAGATCAAAATCACCATGCCTCTTACTGAACTCATTGCCCAAAACTCTTATAAATCCCAAGTACTAAAAGTCTTAAATCTAAGGAATGATGCGAACATTGTTAATCTCACTGATGACATTCCTGAAGTATTGTTTGGTCCAAAGGTAGAAGGAAAATTCCAAGAGGGAGTTACTCTTCCATTTTACATTAGCCTAAACATCCACGACCAAATCCTCCATAATGCCATGCTAGACTTCGGCGCCTCGCATAATCTTATGCCGAAGGTAGTAATGGAAAGATTAGGTTTGGAAATCACAAGACCATACAAAGACTTATATTCATTTGATTCAAGCAGAGTCCAATGCCTAGGTTTGATCAAAGACCTTTGCTTTAGTCTAGCCCAAATACCCGCAAAACATCTAATCATGGATATAGTAGTGGGAGATATTCCTCCCAAGTACGGGATGCTTCTATCCAGATCTTGGGGAGCCAAACTCCAAGGGAATATCCAACTGGACATGTCATATGCCACCATTCCTGTGTTTGGTCAGACCAGGATACTCTACCGCGAATCACACATGAAATACATGATTAGCAGTCAAGATAGGCCAGATAACATTCCAATGTGTTCTTTGCGCTCCGACTTAAACTCTTTCATTATGCATATTGATGTAAACATGGAGGAAGAGTCAGAAGAAACTGATATAGACTTAGATCCACCACATCAGTTGTCCCTGGTGCCTTATGATGAACTAGACACTCAAAACTACCATGATCATGAACAACTGTGTCTTGAGGAAAGTAATTTTCCCCTCTCCAAAGTAGGATTAGAGCAAGAAGCACAAACCCTCATGTACTATCAAGAAAATTGCTCTAGCTTTAGTCAAACACCAGCAGTAACTTGTGGAAATTTCTTCCGGGTAAAAGCTTTAGAAGACCTACACATCATAAACCTATTCGGAACCCGAGAGAAAGGAAGTTTAATGTTTCTACCATACCTCGAAGATTTACCATCATGTGACCCTCCTACTGCAAATAAAACTTTGACCATAACCTCAGTAGCTCAACATCTTGAGAAAATGCCAGATGAACTTCTTATGAGCAAGAATGACAGTTATGATCCCAGCATACCTGAACTATTGAAATTGGCTCAGATTTTATCCTTTCATGAAGAACTTAGAAATGCTAAAATCCGGAATCTCATGCAAAATACTAATTTCCACAGAAAAAACAAGGGAAAACATTGTATCACTACCTTTTCCTCAAAGAACAACTTTAACAAAAGCAAACACAACAAACTAAAACAAACTGAAATGATCAAAAATAAAACTAGTGGCCAGAGAATCTGCTTTGATTTTAGAAATAATACTGCATCTCCATATAACAAAAATCATGTTTTTTCTACTCAAGATCATGATTCACCAATTGAAAATGCTTCTAATCATGTATTCTTGCAAGACCATCTTTCAGATCATAATCATCAAATTCCTTTGCAAAGTAGACAACTTAAAGATTTTTTCCAGTTTGCGAGAGGTAAATCTGATTTCAAGTTCAAAATTGCTAAACCACCCAATATCAGAAATCTGTTCATGAAGGCCATGTTCCCAGTTTTAAATTTCTGTGTTTTTTCATACCTTGATGATGTCACTATCTATTTCAAGAATTACCAAGAGTACATACATTACCTGAAGAAAGCATACAGTAAGGAAAGGAGTGGAAATCAGATATTCAAAGAGGTACAGAGGGAGGATACTGGGCTGTTTAGAGATTCTTGCATGAATCCCTATGTCATGTTAGAGAGAGAAAATTTCCCAAATTTTTCTTTTCAAGAGTTAAGTGGGCCAAGGGTAAGAGGAGATCCTTACGAGGATAAGATGCTGAAATTCCGTCATTTCCAAGATTTTTGAGTTTGAAACACTTTCAGTCATTGTACATACCATTGTTTGAAATATTGAAAAAATAGAAAAGTCAAAAACAGTAAAAGATAGGAAAGTCAAAAACAGTAAAAAGCAGAAAAGAGGGCAAGTGAAGATAGAACAAAGGCCCCATGTTCCAAAAAATAGTCTTTCGGAAAGCAAGCAAGTCTAAATGCCGCTACTAGTACTTCAATGTCTTGTTCAGTTATCTAGCCTAATCATGGCTGAGCATGTTTAAATTTATTTGCTAATAAGTTAGTGAGTGCCAAGATAGTCAACATTGTGTAAGATTGACTTATCACAGAGCTTAGATTAGGGAGAGATTCTGGTTCCACATGCCTAAAACAGAACCAAAGAGAGAAGCGAGGGATGAAAAACACATTGTACATCTTAGCCCCGCTTCTCTAGTTTCCTTTTATTGCAGAATAACATTTGTGTGCGGCTTGTCTTTTATGCCGCAAATGCATGACAAATCAGACTGCTTAATCCTGATTTGATCATTTTTAAATTTCATGTTCTAGATTAGAGAATGAAATCCTGTCAAACTGCTTAATCTTGACAGTCGATCTAGTTTTAGGTAGAGAAATGAAGGAGTTCATCAGCTTAATCTGAACTCCCGGCAGATATAAGAGTAGAAATAGGTAGGTTCATTTTGCAAAAAGAAAAAATATGCATTGTCAAAAGGCTGCTAGTTCAAATGCGCCAAAGAGAAGAAAAAATGTTAGGAAAGATAGTGGGGTAGGTAGAAGTATCATTGATGTTAACCATGCTGTCACTTTTTAGAAATAACATCAAGAGAAGGGTAAATTTTGCGCCAATGGATAAGGCACTGGTCTTCATAAACCAAAAATCTGAATTCTGGACACCTCCTGACGAGGAGCTGCCCTCCCCAAATGGAGCCACTGTTAGCCATCAGTATTTTTTACATGTTAGTGATGACTATATCTACAGCTGAGTTTTCTAGAAACTGATTTCCTTATGTCCATATGTCATCCAGAAAACCCTCCCAAAACTTTTTTCACCTTTCTACCTTTTCAGTTCGCCCATGTCGAAATCAAAAACCTCATATCACAATCCTATCTAGCTTCAGCCTTATTGGTCTGCCCATCAGCTTTAAAAGGCAAATCCACATCTGTTTCAAAAGTCTCCCCTATGTTAGGAAGTGGCGCTTTAAGACATTTCACCTTTGGAAATCATCAAAAAGCCAAAAAACCTCCATCTGCAACAGACCTACCATGACTGATCCCTTACTTTGCAAATGAAATTGACAAACAGCCTTAAGTCGCGCCACTCATATTCCCTAGGTCTCAGCACTGCATAAAGCCCAATCTCAAGCTGACTATTAGGTTTTTCACAGTGTTCTATGGTTCTACAAAGGCAGGAAATATATTTCATCTCATGGAGTAAATGTTTGAGTTTACAGTTAGAGGAACAGCTGCTTCTAAATGTAACTTGAGCCTTTAGATATGTCTGCAAAACAGAAAGCTACTCATCTGGACTGTACAGCTCCTTCCAGCATGAAAATCACAGGAAAAAATGGATACCACTGTCTCAGCAAACTGGTAAATTGTCAAGGCCCAGAACCTCCTTCATTTACAAGCAGAGGGTTAGGGCACCTCCTTCATCCATAAGCAGAGGACGCGGGCCAATATTGACTTAGATGATTGCAAAGATCCAGGTTTGACTTGAACTGAAACAAATGAAACAGGGACTCCGGGTTTTATGAATGTGACTGATGATCATAACAGGAATATAGTGGAAATATGCTAGCCCCAAAGGAAAGGGGAGTTTGGTCTGATAAAGGAGCCCATTTCAAACTTGCAAATCATGTGAATTGTTGAAGCTTTAGAAAGCATGTCATCAGTAAACATTCCAATCTTAAGTAGTCTGTTTTTCCCAAGATCAAATGGAATAGATGCTGTCAACCAATGCCATTACACAGGCAGAAGGAAAGTCCTTGATTTTTCAAAAAGCACTGACCTTCATAGTCACAAAAATTTTTGGTCAAGTAACAGGTCATGAGATGAACAAGCCAAATGATAAATATCTCAGTCACCCTTAGAACAGTGTCACTGTGGCTAGGGTTTCTTCTGAAATACAGTGATACTTGCAAGTAGTGATGCCAAGATTGATGTTGTTCAAGTGGTTTACTTACCACCACATTCAGAGAAAGAGTACATGAAAATAAACATAGTGGTGTAAAGCCGGACACCTTACACGATGAAGTCACTCCCCTCCATGCATGAGTAGATGGCCGAAGCCATTGCAAGTTGCTGAAGCTGATTGATATAAAATACAATGGAAGGATACAAAGAAATTGAATAGAAGTCATTGCACAGGTAAGTGGTACTGTTTATGAGGCAAAGGTATTGTTTTCCCTTTTCAAGAGCGCGTAACATTCGACGGTACACAACTGGTGGAAAAAGAGAAAATGGCCGACATATTATATATGCTATTGATGTCAAAAAGGGGCAGTTTCCTTAAGGGAAGGAATCAAAAAACAATGCACGGTCACATGCCCAAAGTCCAGAAGGCACTTTTCAAGAAAGCAGAGAATTATGATTTAAAGGGAAATAGCCAAAGAATAGCACCAATGTTGTTAAAAACAATAGCAGAGATAATATGGATATGCTTGGATTATTTGTCAAAGTTTAAAGGCTCGGAGGCAGAGTAAATATTTGGGTTTATATAGTAAAATGATAAACCCACTGTTTTAAGACAAGACAGAGTCAAAAGAAACCAAAATTCATTTCCCAAAGTTTGAGACCGTTGAAGGCTTGTTTTGAATTGATATAAAGGAATGAAGTTGAGGGAAAATATTGTCAAATTAAAAACTAAGATCACCCCCGTACCTCCCTAGCACCGAGACAAAGAGAATCTGGTCGGAAATTCACAGGTTTGCCCTAGAAAAAGCTGGCAGCGATGCACAGGTTACGGCGCGGCGTGCACAGACGAAAATTTACAAAGGCCACCTTTGTCGGTGCGATGTGCCTGATACGTTGTGACACTGACGCTGTACAAGGCGCCCAGGCCGCCAGAAAGATCGACAGAACGGGCCAATGAGGGCTTTTCTGCGCGACGTGTTTTCTTCAAGGAGTGCCGCGCCAGTGTTGGAGGGTTCCGGTGCATTTCAAGCTTCCTCCAAAGGATTTCTCCTCAAAAATTCAAAAGAACAGTGAAATGCAACCAGTGGAAGGAATCATGACATTTTTTCTTTGAAAAGGAAAGCTCACACAGTTTCAACCTAAAGGTTTGTGGTCCTCTAAAAAAAAAACTCTGTCATTATTACCCCAAACCTGTGTGTTGACATTCTTAGCATATGTGTGGTGATTTGCTTGATATACAAACCATGAAAAGAGGGCACACTTGCACAGGACAGAATTGTTAGATGTTTGAAAGCTTCCTTGAACAAGGAGTTTTTGTGTTTAGGTTGACATCAAAGACTTTAAAAACAGAGTAATCAGTGGCATTTTCTCACAGCATACTACTTAAGAAGATTGCCTTTCATTCACTGTATTCTCCCACTGTGAATTTGTTAACAAAGAGTTTCCAAAGGTGAACAGCATATTGAAGGACAGAGGTTGTTGGTGGTTAAATTTTGACATTGAAGGCAGAGGTACAAAAGTGGTGTTTGATTTCTTAAAACTTCACAAGTGAAAGGGGCCATTTTCTAAAGAGCAGAGTTGTTAGTGATTGAAGTTAATATTGGAGACAGAGGTATAGATGTGTTGGTGTATCCCTTAAACTCACAAACAAAGAGTGTGTTTTCTAAACCACTGTGCACTGATTTTACACCCAACCTAGGTCTGCTTTTTCTTTTTACTACATTGTATCATTGTGAAGAGTTGTTGACAGAGAGATTCTAAGGGTGAAATAGGGCCATTTTCTAGAAGGCAGGGTTGTTGATGATCGAGTTTAACATTTTGAGGCGGTAGACAGGTGATGGTTGATCCTTTAACTTCACAAGAAAAAGTGTCCTTCATAAAGCACTGTGTATTGATTTTTCATCTAACCTAGGTCTGCCCTCTTTTTCACCATATTATCATTTTGAAAAGCTGATTGACAAAGAGACTTTAAGGATTAACAGTACACTGAAGGGCAGATTTCATTGATGGGATTCTAACTTTGGAGGCAGAGGTACAAAAGTGGTGTTTGTTTTCTTAAAACTTCACAAATGAAAAGGGCCACTTTCTAAAGGGCAGAGTTCTTGGTGATTGCATTTAATATTGAGACAGAGGTACAGGTGTAGTGTTGACCTTTGAAATTCACAAGCAAAGAGGTGGTTTTCCTAAAAGCACTATGCATTGATTTTACACCTAAGCTAGGTCTGCCTTTTCCTTGCACTATATTGTATCATTCTGAAGATTTGTTGACAGAGAGTTTCCAAAGGTGACAGCACATTAAAAAGGCAGAGTTTGTTGATGAGAAGTTAAACATTGGAGGCAGAGGTACTAAAGAGCAGGGTTTTAATATTGAAGATTGGTCTTATAGATGCAAAATGCAAGGGTTGGTTGATCTCTAACAAACTCACCAGGAGGAATGATTGCTTAACACTACATACAGGAAATTTATACAGCATATTGTCTCATCTTTAATTGATGGTTTCCTATTGAGAATTTTACATGGCTGAAGTGCATCCAGAGTTGAAGGACTGTTTTTGAGAAGTACAGAGGTGGTTTATTCAAGGAAACATTGTTACACTTTATTCAAAACCACAGTGTCCATATCTGTCCAAACAGTCTAGTGGCCAGTTTCAATCTAGCAGAGCATTGTTCATACAGTAAAGGCAGTTTGCCTCTTCCAAAGTTTGGTCAAAGTCAGAATGCCTCCAAAGCGAGATCACAAGAGCGGTCCACATAAGAGATATGAGCCTATCTCCATAGAAGAAATCAATGCCCACCCATCAGTGCTTTTCAATTTCCATGAAGTAGGCTGTCTTGATTTCTGCCAGAGAATAGAAGAAGTCAAGAGTTTTTCGCCACTTACACATTTGTGCGCTTTGAGATTCAAGGACAAACACTTCCAGTTAGTGGGTCTTGACTTCAAAATCTCCCCAAGGTATGTATCCAAGGCTACCAAGATCCCGTATCATGGTGAAAAGTGGTTTAAACAAGCTCATCTTTATCTAGAGGATTATAAACCTTTCATCAAACCTGAACATAGGGAAACCATCACTGCTATTTTCCCTTTCTCCTATCTTCTTGACAGTTATGCTCCGCTGATGAAAGCCATAATGAGATATTTCACTTGTGAAGGGAGGTTTAACCAAATTTATGCCTATCATGTCCGCTTGTTGATGCATTTTACCAGAAGCAGGCAATTAAACCTTCCATACTTTTTGTCCAAAAGCATAGAGAAAATGGCAGCTATTGTCCAAAAGAAGGCTCCACCTCAGCAAATCCCTTCTCTCTTTCATCATTCCTTGATCAAGATTATCTTTTTACACCAGCTGGAGAAGAAAGGGGTTTCATGGGATTCCTTCATTAGCCATGCAGATTTCGCCACTGTCCCTCCTGTTCATGTGTCTCCTACTCAGCCTGTCCATCGCCCAGTGCCTTTGTCTAGTAGGCCTACACCTAAATACTCAAAATGACCACTGGGCAGCCAAGTCAGCAGGTACAGGAAGAGGGACAGCAGCCAGATTTTGAGGGACAACAGCAGCTACAAGGCAGTGGGCAGCAGCAGCTAGAATTTGAAGGTCAACAGCAGATACAAGAAGAGGAACAGCAGCAGTTGGAGGTTGATGAGCAGCAGCAGGTACAGGAGGAGGAACAACAGCATACAGCAATTGAGGAGCAGCAAGTTGGGCAAACATTTGAAGCACCTTTTGAGCCACAAACTGGACAGGATGTTGAAGAAGGATAGCAAGCTGAAGCTGCCTCCTTGACAGTGACCAAAACTATTCCTAGAAAGAGGAAATTTCCCAAAAAGACAACTTCTAGCTTGCCAAGGAGAAAAAGCGCTAGATTGGCATTCAAAGGCAAAAGCATCGTTGGAGAAAGTGCCAAACATGGAGGTAAATCAGCTGTCATCCCTATCCCAAGCGATGACAGTGATAATGAGGCCCGCATCCTTGAAAACCTCCTCATTCACAAAGAAGGGAAAATTGAGGTGTTACAAGAAGATCTTCAAAGGGCGAGGAATTTCAACCACTTCTTGGAGGTTGAAAACAAACAAATGAAGTATCATGCAGCCATTCATGAGGCAAGGGCGATTAAGTATAAGAAAGAGGCAGAAAGGGCGCAAGTAAGAATTGAAGAGCTTATTGGCGAGTTTGATGATGAAGAGGAGGAAGACCAGCCTAGGCGGAAGAGGCCTAGAACCATCGGGCTTAGAAGAGCCTTGGAGAAACAGAGAGCAGAAGAACAAGCTCATTTCGAAGCTTTTCCTCTCACTGCCCTCTTTGAGCAGGAAATTGAGTAAAACAAGGAAGCATGGCTTGAGAGGGCTAACCAACATTTGGAAACAAAGCTTGAGAAGGAAAACAGGGATCTTGAGCTACAGAGAAAAATGACTCTTCACTTTCAGAAGCTAAATCAATTTGCCAGGCGAAAATTGAAGGTAGCACAAGAGAAATTGAAGAAGTTGAAGGAGAGGCGCCTAGCACGGAAAGAAGCAAAAAGCATATCAGCCCTTGATATTTTGGCTTCAGCTTCGGAGCATGTTTCTATGGACCCTTGAGGATCATGCATGCCAATTTTGGGCCTGTTTCGGAAACTTTTTGTTTTTTGGCATTTTTGGGTTTTTTGCCAAAAACTCATAAATTCGCCATTTCAGTTTGATGAGTTTTCAAGGGAGGAGGATGATACCAATGGATGCCATAATTCCATGAGCAGGTCTCCAGCGATTTTCAGGGCATTTGAAGATCATTCACCCCCTCAAATTGGCGAAAAACAACCTCATTTTGCACATTCTGCCCGCCATATCAGCAGTCTGCTATTTTCTGGGTTTTTGCGCACAAGTACAGTTTTGAGGGACTTTCGGAGATCAGATTGAGGTGATTCCACTTGCGCCGGAAAGCAGACACAGATAGCTTTCCAACGAGCCATCATGAGCCTCATTTTGACATCGGGAAGGCTTCCATTTGCATCCAGCAAGTCAGGGGACCTTTTTCAGGCATAAATATGAAGTATTTTTGTAATTTTTGAACTCCAAAAATCTGCTTTTCCCAAATGTGCGTTAAGCTATTTTTATCATTGGGAAATCATGTAAAGTCAATATACTTTCCGTTTTTAGCAGTTTTTTAGATATTTTATGGGATATTTTGTGCCTTGGGCTTTGCAAAGCCTCAAGGACAAGTTTAGATATTTTGACTTGGCTAATGGGATAGCTAGTTGCTCCATGAGGTTTTCCTCCCTCAAGCCTATTTATTCCATGGTTCTCATTGTAAATCAGAGGCTGAACTTGAGAGAAGAATTAATGCATTGGTCATATGAGCTTTAAAGAATACACTTGAGTTATGATTTTTGGACTGCCTCTTGGATGCTTTTGAGGAATGATGAAGGATTGTTGATGGATTCCTTGACATGGTAGAATGGTATAGTGCTTCTTAATGTGTTTTGTCTTTTAGTTTTCACTCATAATTCATATTTCTTGCTGCTATAGATCAGTAAAGATTGATTTTGAGATATGCCCATGGAGGCACCTCAAAATCCCTGAATCTTCATAGCTTGATGTTTTCTTCTCCCTTAGTTATGCTAAAGAATTCTTAGCTGCTCTTTAGTAACCTAAGGTATTGTTGCTAAGTTTTATTCATCGGTTCTATGTATGTTGAGTAGGATGTATGGTTTGCCCTACCTACCTATCAGCTGCTCATATTTCTGTCCGTAAAACTTTCTCTTTGACTGATTTGTTGATCATTTTGTTGAACCAAGGAGGCCTAGTCCCGATCTAGCCCTTTGCCTAAAACTATGAAAACTTATTTGTCCAAGTGCCCAATGACTTAGAGACTATGTTTAGGCGTTCCGGCATATTTTATGAGTTGTTAGTTTGTCTCATGTGTTTTCCCCAAAGTCTGATAGCTATTTCCTGAAGTTAGAGGGTCTTATACCTCTATGTATGGCTGGAATGTTTGATTTCTATGTATTAATTAGCTTATAGTTATACTCAGCATGATTAATGGCTTGCTATTACATGTTCATGTCTGCTATTAACTAATTACACTTGAAATCCCTTGTCTTTCACCAGCTTATTGTCCATTTAATCCATTTTTCCCAGAGATCCCTTCTATTGTGAATCAAATTGGCCCTACAGCAGCTTTACATCATCACCTCATAAGCTTCCTTGACCTGTTTGACCCCATAGCCCAATTTATCTACATCTTGTTATCCATTTTATGTATTTGATCAGTTTCACCCCTCACAAACTTAAAAACTAAAAAAACCAAAAACACACTTCATAACTTGCCTAATATCAGAACATCGCAAGTAAACACACCGACATCTTTTACACATATAGAGAGAGCCCTCTCTGAGTCCAGGAAGGCTAGGTCCTTGGGCTCCAAAGCTTGGTTTGATGTTACATCGTCATTTGGCTAGCCAATCGGCCAAATCACGGGACCCTAACATAATGGCGATCACGGTGGGACTTATTGAGCACATGACAGTCTAGCAAACTTTTATAGGCTCCTTAGTCCTTTAACTTTTAACCTAAACCATCAGCCTCTAGAATCATTTAGTGCAAACTCTATGTTTCACCATCTTAGCAAAGTGATGAATCAGGTTTATAACACTCTTACATCCTAGGCTGCACATAAAACTCAGAAAAAACCACAAAAAAATCCTTTAGATTGGCTTTTGACATTACTGGTGGTGGACCATACAAATATATCTCATAAACAACCAATTTTCCACCTGGCGACTCCACTAACTTCTAGTAAGCCTTACTATTTCACCAAACTCTAGGCTACTATCCGATAGACCTTTCCCATCACTCACTAACATAGCGGGAGGTGGTAAGACACTGAGTACATAATAGTCCAACAAACTCTTATAGACTCTTTGGTCCTTAGGTACCATAAACAAGCAAGCAGTCCATAGACTCATTTTTTAGAGTAAACTCTTTATGTTCTCATCACCCTAGCAAAGTGTTGAAACAAGTCTAGGATACTTTAACTAACCATAGGCTGCACATAAGCTCAGAAAATTCAAAAACATTCTCAAATTAGTCTTGGTGGTGAACCATAGCTATCTTCACAAAAACAACCCAGTTCCACCTGGCGACTCCACTAATCCATCCTGTTACTTTTGACCATCCTTCACCCTAGTAAAACCTTAGAAAACCCACTCATCCAGAACATTCGCCAATATCATTCTCTCTAAGCTCTGGATCTAAAATCTGGCTTCACGAAGAATCAATACCAGATCCCATCCAGACCCAAATCCCCCTATCATAGTAGATGACCCAGAGAAGATTCTGTGGCAAGCTTCCGAAACTGATCATCCAGCTACCGATAGATCCATCCGTAGAACAAGATTTGTACCTAAAACTCGCAATATCATTCTAGATTCACCTTCGGAACTAGAGTCATCACAAGCTCTTCCCCGAAGTAAATCATATAGTAAGATAAACTTCGACGATCTTGAACCCCTAAACCCACCACAGAGTCCTATTAGAGAAGCTTCACCCACCACTCCTCCTGATTTCCAGCTTCTTTATCAATTTGGCTCCTATCATCCCAGATCTGCTCAAAACCAGATCACTAGTCCAAGTTCATCCGTTACACCTGGTCAAACCACTTCATTTCAGCCTACTAGTCCTCATCTTGTATATCATCCATTAGCTCCAGTCATGGCAGCCTGGTACGCACCTTTGGTACTGCCACCACCTTTAGCTCCTCTCCCAAACAAATATCAAGACAAGATCCCACACTTTACTAGAGAAGACACCACCACACCTCAACAGCATATAAGTAGAATGACTGATGCTTATGAATACCTAGAGGTACAAGACGAGACTGTCAGAATGAGAATATTTGCCCAAAGTCTTGGTGGTAAACCCAAAGCATGGTTCAAAAGCTTAGCTCCAAACATCATCCATAATATCCCCGAACTACATCAAGTTTTCAAAAATAGGTGGGAAATCCGAAGAAACCCCATTCAAATCCTGTCAGAATATAACAATCTAAAACGGGAAAATGGGGAAAGTGTCCAAGCTTACTGTACTAGGTTCAACAGTGTATATAACTCCCTCCCACCTCATTTCAAACCTCCACTTGGCTTAGCTTTGGCAAAATTTCCTGAGGGTTTTGATCCGGACATGACATATCATCTAAGAGATAAGGATCCCCCTACCTTGGAGGAAATGCAACAAATAGCTATAAAAGCAGATGCCAACTTAGCTGAAAAAAGAGCTAGAACTAGATCAGAAAGAAAGGTCACATATAGAGATGAGGTCTCCACTTCGTCACCTTCCCTAGATCCCAGAATAGATGACTTAGTCAAATCCATGGCTAAAATGTGGGAAAAGATCAATGAAAAATCTCTTGTTAGGGACAACCAGCCAAACCCTCCAATCAGAAACCGAAACCAAAACTTTAAGAGGGAGCAGCCCCAAAACAGACCAAGGGATAATGACCAACAGATCAGGCCACCATTCAATGAAAACTATGTGGAAGAAGATGATAAGGACTCAGAACCTCTTGATGAGCATCATTTAACCTCATAGGGTCTGACAATGAGAATGAGGTGTACCTCACAGAAGAAGAACAAGCCTTCTTTTCGCCTGATCAAGATGAGACCAATGATGAAGATCTTGACGACCCTGCCATAGATTTTCAGAATGCCATTATAGAAGCTCACAGGCAATATGACCTTAGAAGTAAAAGAAACCAAAACAATGTCAAGAAAGGTAACTCAGACACTTCTAAAGTCCCCAATACCATCCTCAAGAAAGCAGTAGGAAATGATAAAGTTGAGGCCAAAGGGACTGACCAAAACAAAGGTAAGGCCATTCAGACAAGTACCAGCTCAGACACCCCTAGTACCTCCAAAGAAACCCCAAAAGTGACTATATCAAAAGAAGTCCCAAGCCAAAGTCAGCAAATTAAGAACATAGAAAAGGTTATGTCCGAAAAAGCTGAAACAAATCTGCCTAAGTTACCTACTCCTTTTAGCTTCGAAGGGGAAATTTCCAAAATAAAAATTACCATACCCCTTACAGAGTTAATAACTATAGATAGGTATAGATCTCAAATCTTCAAAGTCTTTGACCTAGATAGTAAGGCAGATACTTTGAATTTAACTGACGACAATCCCGAGCTTTTATTTGGCCCTAAAGTAGAAGGCGAATATCAAGAAGGAACTATTTCTCCTTTCTATTTAAGCTTAAATATATGGGACAAAATATTACATAATGCCATGTTAGATTCTGGTGCTTCTCATAACCTCATGCCTAAAGCAGTCATGGAAAACCTAGGACTAGAAGTGACTCAACCTTACAAAAACTTGTATTCTTTCGACTCAAGCCAGGTAAAATGTTTAGGTCTGATAAAAAATCTAGATTTTGCCCTAACGCAACTACCAGCCAAAAACTTAGTTATGGATGTAGTAGTGGCCGACATCACACCCAAGTACGGGATGCTATTGTCAAGAGCATGGGCTGCCAAAATACAAGGTAGCCTCCAAATGGATATGTCATTCGCTACTATTCCAGTTTTCAATCAAACTAGGAGGTTATACCGAGAAGCTCGCATGAAATACATGGTTAGCAACAGAGATAAGCCAAACAATACCCCCATATATTCCATTCATTCCAATTTAGATTCTTTTATATTATACAATGAAGATGATATAAACAAGCAGATAAAAGAAAATGAAGACATGTCCAAACCATTACTGAGTGAAGAAATTGATGACCAAAGTCCCAAGAAACCTGAGAAACAGCTTAGTATCATGTATGAAAAAGAAACTCTTTGGATTATAAGCTTTGATGGTTCTTGTGGCAAGACAGGTTCAGGAGCAGGCATCTGGATACACAATACTAAAGAAGGTCATTCTTTTAGATTAGAATTCCAATGTACAAATAACATTGCGGAATATGAAGCCCTTCTCATTGGTCTACACATGCTTAGAGACTTAGGTGCTAATAGAATATCAACCCAAGGAGACTCTGAACTTGTAATCAGGCAAATCAAAGGTGAATATTCGGCAAAGAATCCAAGACTGAGAGAATATAGGAATGCAGCTTTGGATATCCTTAAAACTTTTGAAAAATATGAACTCACCTATATCCCCAGGATTCAAAACAGTCTAGCAAATGAACTCGCCTTCGCTGCAAGCAATAGCCAAATACCATGTATGAGTGAGCAATATGACATTCAGGTGAAACACCGCCCTACTGTACCAGATAATCTTGACCATTGGCAAATATTCCAAGATGATGATCAAATTGATGATTTCCTCCAATCTAGGAATGAGTTTGAAATAACCAAAACAGACTCAGGAGACGAAGAAAGGAAACCCAGCCTAAGTCAGGACCAAGAATCAAATCTACCTTTATGGACAAATCTAAACCTGGTAGACCATCCATGTGATAGGGAGATAGAAGAAGACCTTGACCAAAGAGAACTCGAAGTCTTACATTGTGAAAATGACACCATACCCAGAGGGCTCGCACCTTTAGAAGAATTGTTTGACTTTAATGATGTGGCCAAAAAGCCTAAAATGGAATCTACAGAAGATGACATAGAGGAATACAACATAGGAAGCCCAGAAGAGCCGAAAAACATTAAACTATCCAAAACCCTCCCACCTAACATAAAACATAGGTACATAAATCTATTCAAAGAATTTAAAGATGTGTTTGCATGGGGGTACCAAGATTTGAAATCATATGATACCAACATCATCCAACATAAAATTCCCCTTAAAGAAAACCAAAAGCCTTTTAAACAGAAGTTAAGAAGGATAAACCCGGTATTACTCCCATTGGTTGAAAAGGAAATTAAAAAGATGTATGATGCCGGGATAATAGTATCTCTCCGATATTCTGAGTGGGTCTCAAAATTAGTATCAGTTAGGAAAAAGACTGGTGAAATCAGACTCTGCATCGATTTCCAAAACTTGAATAGGGCATGTCTGAAAGATAACTACCCTCTGCCCAAAATGGACCACATACTTCAGAAGGTAGTAGGCGCTAAAAGAATCTCATTGCTTGATGGTTTTTCTGGTTATAACCAAGTATTGGTTTATCCTACCGATCAGAACAAAACAGCTTTCACCACCCCCTGGGGCACTTTTATGTACGTTAAAATGCCTTTCGGACTAATGAATGCTGGCGCCACATTTCAAAGAGCCATGGACATAGCTTTCTCAGAAGACATAGGTATTTTCATAGTCATATATCTCGACGATATAACAGTATATTCTAAATCAGATGAAGAACACCTAGCACACTTAAGAAAGGACTTCAACAAATGCAGGAAGTATGGTTTGTCCCTAAACCCCAAGAAAACACTTTTCGGTCTAGAAGAAGGAAAACTCCTAGGTCACATTATTTCGGAAGAAGGAATTAAAATAGACCCCCAGAGAATCGAAGGTATTTTACAGATAAGTCACCCCAGAAACATAAAGGAGTTACAGTCCTTTATCGACAAGATAAATTTCTTAAGAAGATTCATCCCAAATCTTGCTGAGCTCCTGAAAGAGATCACAAATATGTTAAGAAAGGAGGTCGGGGTTAAATGGACTTTAGAAGCCAAAAAATCTTTTGAACTAATTAAAAGGGCCTTAACTGAAACACCTGTATTAATAAGCCCTGACTTTACCAAAGATTTTTACATTTTTTCATTTGCCTCAGAACATACAATAGCTGCGGTGTTGTTACAAAAGAATGCAGCTGGGCAAGAGCAACCCATTGCATTTTTTAGCAAGTCCCTAAGAGATTCTCCCTTGAAATATAATATCATGGAGAAACATGCATTCGCATTGGTAAAGGCACTAAAATATTTCCGAGTTTACATCTTACATTCTCATGTCATAGCTTTCGTCCCTAATACTGTCGTCAAGGACAGTCTCAACCAAGATCCCGATGGTAAAAGGGGAAAGTGGATTGCTATCATCCTAGAGTATGATTTAGAAATCAGGCCTACTAAACTAGTTAAAGGACAAGGACTCGCGAGATTAATGGCCGAAACCAACCTCCAAGCTTTAGATATAAATTTTGTCGATGCCTTAGAAGAACAAGAAGAGTGCACACTTCCCCCTATCGATCAAACATTTTTGGATTCACCTTGGTATGCAGACATTCTCTATGTATTAACTTATATGAATGCTCCTCCATCTTTATCAAAAACAAAAGCAAGATTCCTCAAACAAAGGTCTCTAAAGTTTTGCATTATAGATAGTTCTCTGTATTGGAAAAATCCTACTGGTATGCTACTTAAATGTTTGCTCGAGTCTGATGCAGAGAAAATCATGCGGGAAATGCATGAAGGGGAATGTGGAGGTCATCTCTACTGGAAAACTACTACAAACAAAATCCTTAGAGCCGGTTATTATTGGCCCACCTTGTTCCCTGATACTCACAAGCTGGTCATGACCTGCCATAAATGTCAAATTTTTGATGGCAAGAAAAAGATTCTACCTTTGCCCTTACATCCCATCATAGTTGAAGGACCCTTCCAACAATGGGGTCTAGACTTCATTGGGGAAATTCACCCCTCCTCCTCCGCTCAACATAAATGGATCCTCACAGCCACTAATTACTTTACCAAATGGATAGAAGCCATACCATCTCGGAACGCCACTGATTCAGTCATCATCACGTTCCTAGAAACCAATATCCTATCCAGATTTGGCTGTCCCAGGAAAATTATTACAGATAACGCCGCTGCCTTCTCTTCCAAGAAAATGATAGACTTCTGTCACAAGTATCATATTTCATTAGGGCATTCCATAGCCTATTACCCGCAAGGTAATGGCTTAGCCGAGTCTTCTAACAAAAGCCTAGTCAACATTATCAAAAAACTTATGGAACAAAATCAAAAAGCATGGCATGGGAAACTAGTACACGCCTTATGGGCTGATAGATTAACTACCAAGAAGTCCATAGGTATGTCCCCTTACCAACTAGTTTATGGTGTTGATGCCATTTTCCCAACCTCTCTAGGAGTTCCAGTAATGAAACTATTACAAGAAGTCCAAATAGAAGAAAATGACATGCAAAGGAGAGTAAATCAGACTATCCATTTAGAACAAACCAAAGAAGAATTTTACCAAAGGGCTTAGTTAGCGCAAGACAAAATAAAACAGATTTTTGACAGAAGAACTAAGGAAAATGATTTTCAGATTGGAGATAAAGTTTTAAAATGGGATTCTAGAAGAGAAGATAAAGGTAAACATGGCAAGTTTGAAAACTTATGGAAAGGGCCTTACATCATCAGCTCAGTTAGTGGAAACAATGCCTTCTTCTTACAAGAACCTGATGGGACTGAAATTTTTGGGGGTCCTGTGAATGGCAGGACATTAAAACACTATTTTTGTCAAGAACTCCATTTTTGAGTTTGAGACACTTTCAGTCATTGTACATATCATTGTTTGAAATATTGAAAAAATAGAAAAGTCAAAAACAGTAAAAAGCAGAAAAAAGGGCAAGTGAAGATAGAACAAAGGCCCCATGTTCCAAAAAAATAGTCTTTCGAAAAGCGAGCAAGTCTAAATGCCGCTACTAGTACTTCAATGTCTTGTTCAGCTATCTAGCCTAATCATAGCGGAGCATGTTTAAATTTATTTGCTGATAAGTTAGTGAGTGCCAAGATAGTCAACATTGTGTAAGATTGACTTATCATAGAGCTTAGATTAGGGAGAGATTCTGGTTCCACATGCCTAAAACAGAACCAAAGAGAGAAGCGAGGGATGAAAAACACATTGTACATCTTAGCCCCGCTTGTCTAGTTTCCTTTTATTGCAGAATAACATTTGTGTGCAACTTGTCTTTTATGCCGCAAATGCATGACAAATCAGACTGCCTAATCCTGATTTGATCATTGTTGAATTTCATGTTGTAGATTAGAGAATGAAATCCTGTCAAACTGCTTAATCTTGACAGTCGATCTAGTTTTAGGTAGAGAAATGAAGGAGTTCATCATCTTAATCTGAACTCCCGGCAGATATAAGAGTAGAAATAGATAGTTTCATTTTGCAAAAAGAAAAAAAAAAAGAAAAAAAAAGTATACATTGTCAAAAGGCTGCTAGTTCAAATGCGCCAAAGAGAAGGAAAAAATGTTAGGAAAGATAGTGGGGTAGGTAGAAGTATCATCGATGTTAACCATGCTGTCACTTTTCAGAAATAACATCAAGAGAAGGGTAAATTTTGTGCCAATGGATAAGGCACTGGTCTTCATAAGCCAAAAATCTGAATTCTGGACACCTCCTGACGAGGAGCTGCCCTCCCCAAATGGAGCCACTGTTAGCCATCAGTATTTTTTACATGTTAGTGATGACTATATCTACAGCTGAGTTTTCTAGAAACTGATTTCCTTATGTCAATATGTCATCCAGAAAACCCTCCCAAAACTTTTTTGCCCTTCTATCTATTCAGTTCACCCATGTAGAAATCAGAACCTCATTATCACAATCCTATCTAGCTTCAGCCTTATTAGTCTGCCCATCAGTTTTAAAAGGCAAATCTACATCTGTTTCGAAAGTCTCCCCTATGTTAGGAAGTGGCGCTTTAAGACATTTCACACTTGGCAATCATCAAAAAGCCAAAAAACCCTCCATCTGCAATAGGCCTACCATGACTGACCTCTTACTTTGCAAATGAAATTGACAAGCAGCCCTAAGTCGCGCCACTTATATCCCCTAGATCTCAGCACTGCATAAAACCCAACCTCAAGCTGACTATTAGGTTTGTCACAGTGTTCTATAGTTCTACAAAGGCAGGAAATATATTTCATCTCATGGAGTAAATGTTTGAGTTTACAGTTAGAGGAACAGCTGCTTCTAAATGTAACTTGAGCCTTTAGATATGTCTGCAAAACAGAAAGCTACTCATCTAGACTTTACAGCTCTTTCCAGCATGAAAATCACAGGAAAAAAGGGATACCACTGTCTCAGCAAACTGGTAAATTGTCAAGGCCCAGAACCTCCTTCATTTACAAGCAGAGGGTTAGGGCGCCTCCCTCATCCATAAGCAGAGGGCGCGGGCCAATATTGACTTAGATGATTGCAAAGATCCAGGTTTGACTTGAAATGAAACAAATGAAACAGGGACTCTAGGTTTTATGAATGTGACTGATGATCATAACAGGAATATAGTGGAAATATGCTAGCCCCAAAGGAAAGGGGAGTTTGGTCTGATAAAGGAGCCCATTTCAAACTTGCAAATCATGTGAATTGTTGAAGCTTTAGAAAGCATGTCATCAGTAAACATTCCAATCTTAAGTAGTCTGTTTTTCCCAAGATCAAATGGAATAGATGCTGTCAACCAATGCCATTACACAGGCAGAAGGAAAGTCCTTGATTTTTCAAAAAGCACTGACCTTCATAGTCACAAAAATTTTTGGTCAAGTAACAGGTCATGAGATGAACAAGCCAAATGATAAATATCTCAGTCACCCTTAGAACAGTGTCACTGTGGCTAGGGTTTCTTCTGAATTACAGTGATACTTGCAAGTATTGATGCCAAGATTGATGTTGTTCAAGTGGTTTACTTACCACCACATTCAGAGAAAGGCTGTGTCAAGCATAGTGGTCAAAAAGCCTTCGGACACCTTACCTGATGAAGAGCCTCCTCCATGCATGAGTAGATGGCCAAAGCCATTGCAAGTTGCTGAAGCTGATTGATTTGAAATACAATGGAAGGATACAAAGAAATTGAATAAAAGTCATTTCACGGGTAATTGTTACTATTTATGAGGCAAAGGTACTGTTTTCCCTTTCAAAGAACTGTCTGTTAGACAGTACCTGTGGTGGAAAAGAGAAAATATTGAACATATTATATATGCTATTGATGTCAAAACGGGGCAGTTTCCTTAAGGGAAGGAATCAAAAAACAATGAACGGTCACATGCCCAAAGTCCAGAAGGCGCTTTTCAAGAAAGTAGAGAATTATGATTTAAAGGGAAGTAGCCAAAGGATAGCACCAACGTTGTTAAAAACAATAGCAGAGATAATATAGATATGCTTGGGTTATTTTTCAAAGTTTAGAGGCTCGGAGTCAGAGTAAATATTTGGGTTTATATATTAAAATGACAAACCCACTGTTTTAAGACAAAACAGAGTCAAAAGAAACCAAAATTCATTTCCCAAAGTTTGAGACCGTTAAAGGCTTGTTTTGAATTGATATAAAGGAATGAAGTTGAGGGAGAATATTGTCAATTTCAAAACTAAAATCACCCCCGTGCCTCCCTAGCACCGAGACAAAGAGAATCTGGTCGGAAATTCACAGGTTTGCCCTAGGAAAAACTGCGCGACGTGCCTGGGCAGAAATTTACAAAGGCCACCTTTGTCGGCACAACGTGCCTGTACGTTGGCGCGACGCGCCTGTACAAGGCCGCCCGACCGCCCGACAGATCGACCAGACAGGCCCGACAAGGGCTTTTCTGCGCGACGTGTTTTCTTCAAGGAGTGCCGCACCAGTGTTGGAGGGTTCTGGTGCATTTCAAGCTTCCTCCAAAGGATTTCTCCTCAAAAATTCAAAAGGTAATTCGCCTCCTACCTCGAAAATCTCGAAAAATCAAGTTTAAAACCTGTGTGCCGTGGTTTTAAACTATGCATTGTTAAAAAGGCCTTGACCATTTTTGAAAAAGAGAAACTGTCCTCGCAGTCCCCCACACATTGCCACATTGTCAGAACAGTGAAATGCAACCAGTGGAAGGAATCATGACATTTTTTCTTTGAAAAGGAAAGCTCACACAGTTTCAACCTAAAGGCTTGTGGTCCTCTAAAAAAAATCTCTGTCATTATCACCCCAAACCTGTGTGTTGACATTCTTAGCATATGTGTGGTGATTTGCTTGATATACAAACAGTGAAAAGAGGGCACACTTGCACAGGACAGAATTGTTAGATGTTTGAAAGCCTCCTTGAACAAGGAGTTTTTGTGTTAAGGTTGACATCAAAGACTTTAAAAACAGAGTAATCAGTGGCATTTTCTCACAGCACACTACTTAAGCAGATTGCCTTTCATTCACTGTATTCTCCCACTGTGAATTTGTTAACAAAGAGTTTCCAAAGGTGAACAGCATATTGAAGGACAAAGGTTGTTGATGGTTAAATTTTGACATTGAAGGCAGAGGTACAAAAGTGGTGTTTGATTTCTTAAAACTTCACAAGTGAAAGGGGCCATTTTCTAAAGAGCAGAGTTGTTAGTGTTTGAAGTTAATATTGGAAACAGAGGTATAGATGTGTTGGTGTATCTCTTAAACTCACAAGCAAAGAGTGTGTTTTCTAAACCACTGTGCACTGATTTTACACCCAAGCTAGGTCTGCTTTTTCTTTTTACTACATTGTATCATTGTGAAGAGTTGTTGACAGAGAGATTCTAAGGGTGAAACAGGGCCATTTTCTAGAAGGCAGGGTTGTTGATGATCGAGTTTAACATTTGAAGCAAGTACTGTTGATTGACAAAGACTCTAAAGATAGACAATACTGTAAAGAGCATAGTTCGTTGATAGGATTCTAACTTTGGAGGCAGAGGTACAAAAGTAGTGTGTAATTTCTTAAAAACTTCACAAATGAAAAGGGCCACTTTCTAAAGGGCAGAGTTGTTGGTGATTGCTTTTAACATTGAGACAGAGGTACAGGTGTAGTGTTGACTTTGAAATTCACAAGTAAAGAGGTGGTTTTCCCTAAAAGCACTATGCATTGATTTTACACCTAAACTAGGTCTGCCTTTTCCTTGCACTGTATTGTATCATTCTAAAGATTTGTTGACAGAGAGTTTCCAAAGGTGACAACACATTAAAGGGGCAGAGTTTGTTGATGAGAAGTTAAACATTGGAGGCAGAGGTACTAAGGAGCAGGGTTTTAATATTGAATATTGGTCTTATAGATGCAAAATGCAAGGGTTGGTTGATATCTAACAAACTCACCAGGAGGAATGATTGCTTAACACTACATACAGGAAATTTATACAGCATATTGTCTCATCTTTAATTGATGGTTTCCTATTGAGAATTTTTACATGGCTGAAGTGCATCCAGAGTTGAAGGACTGTTTTTAAGAAGTGCAGAGGTGGCTTATTCAAAGAAACATTGTTGCATTTTATTCAAATCCACAGTGTCCATATCTGTCCAAACAGTATAGTGGTCAGTTTCAATCCAGCAGGGCATTGTTCATACAGTAAAGACAGTTTGCCTCTTCCAAAGTTTGGTCAAAGTCAAAATGCCTCCAAAGCGAGATCACAAGAGCGGTCCACATAAGAGATATGAGCCTATGTCCATAGAAGAAATCAATGCTCACCCATCAGTGCTTTTCAATTTCCATGAAGTAGGCTGTCTTGATTTCTGTCAGAGGATAGAAGAAGTCAAGAGTTTCTCGCCACTTACACATTTGTGCGCTTTGAGATTCAAGGACAAACACTTCCAATTGGCGGGTCTTGATTTCAAAATCTCCCCAAGGTATGTATCCAAGGCTACCAAGATCTCGTATCATGGTGAAAAGTGGTTTAAACAAGCTCATCTTGATCTAGAGATTGTGAACCTTTCATCAAACACGAACATGGAAACCATCTTTTGCTATATTCCCTTTCTCCTATTGCCAGCGAGTTATGCTCCCGGCGGTAAGCATAATGAGATATTTCACTTGTGAAGGAGGGTTTAACCAAATTTATGCCTATCCTTGTCCGCTTGTTGATGCATTTTACCGAGAAGCGAGCAATTAAACCTTTCATACTTTTTGTCCAAAAGCATGGAGAAAATGGCTTCTACTGTCCAAAAGAAAGCTCCACCTCAGCAAATCCCTTCTCTCTTTCATCATTCCTTGATCAAGATTATCTTCTTACACCAGCTGGAGAAAAAAGGGGTTTCATGGGATTCATTCATTAGCCATGCAGATTTCGCCACTGTCCCTCTTGTTCATGTGTCTCCTACTCAGCCTGTCCATCGCCCAGTGCCTTTGTCTAGTAGGCCTACACCTAAAAAACTCAAAATGACCACTGGGCAGCCAAGTCTACAAGGAGAAGGAGAAGGCAGTGAACCACAGGGAGAAAAAGAAGGAAATGAACAGCAGCAGTTGGAGGTTGATGAACAACAGCAGGTACAGGAAGAGGGACAGCAGCTAGAAATCAGTGGACAGAAGCAACTAGAGTTTGAAGAACAGCAGCAGCTATAGGTTGATGAACAGCAGCAGGTACAGGAAGAAGGACAGCAGCAGACATCAGTTGAGGAGCAGCAAGTTGGGCAGACAATTGAAGCACCTTTTGAGCCACAAACTGGACAGGATGTTGAGGAGGGACAGCAAGCTGAAGCTGCCACCTTGACAGTGACCAAAACTGTTCCTAGAAAGAGGAAATTGCCCAAAAAGACAACTTCTAGCTTGCCAAGGAGAAAAAGCGCTAGATTGGCATTCAAAGGCAAAAGCATCGTTGGAGAAAGTGCCAAGCATGGAGGTAAATCAACTGTCATCCCTATCCCAAGCGATGAAAGTGATAACGAGGCCCGCATCCTTGAAAACCTCCTCATTCACAAAGAAGGGCAAATTGAGGTGTTACAAGAAGACCTTCAAAGGGCGAGGAATTTCAACCACTTCTTGGAGGTTGAAAACAAACAAATGAAGTATCATGCAGCCATTCATGAGGCAAGGGCGATCAAGTATAAAAAAGAGGCAGAAAAGGCGCAAGTAAGAATTAAAGAGCTTATTGGCGAGTTTGATGATGAAGAGGAGGAAGACCAGCCTAGGCGGAAGAGGCCTAGAACCATCGGGCTTAGAAGAGCCTTGGAGAAACAGAGAGCAGAAGAACAAGCTCATTTCGAAGCTTTTCCTCTCACTGCCCTCCTTGAGCAGGAAATTGAGGAAAACAAGGAAGCATGGCTTGAGAGGGCTAACCAGCATTTGGAAACAAAGCTTGAGAAGGAAAACAGGGATCTTGAGCTACAGAGAAAAAGGACTCTTCACTTTCAGAAGCTAAATCAATTTTCCAGGCGAAAATTGAAGGTAGCACAAGAGAAATTGAAGAAGTTGAAGGAGAGGCGCCTAGCACGGAAAGAAGCAAAAAGCATATCAGCCCTTGATATTTTGGCTTCAACTTAGGAGCATGTTTCTATGGACCCTTGAGGGTCATGCATGCCAATTTTGGGCCTGTTTCGGAAACTTTTTGTTTTTTGGCATTTTTAGGTTTTTTGCCAAAAACTCATAAATTCGCCATTTCAGTTTGATGAGTTGTCAAGGGAGGAGGATGATACAAATGGATGCCATAATTCCATGAGCAGGTCTCCAGCGATTTTCAGGGCATTTGAAGATCATTCACCCCCTCAAATTGGCGAAAAACAGCCTCATTTTGCACATTCTGCCCGCCATATCAGCAGTCTGCTATTTTCTGGGTTTTTGCGCACAGGTACAGTTTTGAGGGACTTTCAGAGATCAGATTGAGGTGATTCCACTTGCACCGGAAATCAGACACAGAGAGCTTTCCAACGAGCCATCATGAGCCTCATTTCGACATCGGGAAGGCTTCCATTTTCATCCAGCAAGTCAGGGGACCTTTTTCAGGCATAAATATGAAGTATTTTTGTAATTTTTGAACTCCAAAAATCTGCTTTTCCCAAATGTGCGTTAAGTTATTTTTATCATTGGGAAATCATGTAAAGTCAATATAATTTCCGTTTTTAGCAGTTTTTTAGATATTTTATGGGATATTTTGTGCCTTGGGCTTTGCAAAGCCTCAAGGACAAGTTTAGATATTTTGACTTGGCCAATGGGATAGTTAGTTGCTCCATGAGGTTTTCCTCCCTCAAGCCTATTTATTCCATGGTTCTCATTGTAAATCAGAGGCTGAACTTGAGAGAAGAATTAATGCATTGGTCATATGAGCTTTGAAGAATACACTTGAGTTATGATTTTTGGACTGCCTCTTGGATACTTTTGAGGAATGTTGAAGGCTTGTTGATGGATTCCTTGACATGGTAGAATGGTATAGTGCTTCTTAATGTGTTTTGTCTTCTAGTTTTCACTCATAATTCATTTTTCTTGCTGCTATAGATCAGTAAAGATTGATTTTGAGACATGCCCATGGAGGCACCTCAAAATCCCTGAATCTTCATCGCTTGATGTTTTCTTCTCCCTTAGTTATGCTAAAGAATTCTTAGCTGCTCTTTAGTAACCTAAGGTATTGTTGCTAAGTTTTATTCATCAGTTCTATGTATGTTGAGTAGGATGTATGGTTTTCCCTACCTACCTATCAGCTGCCCATATTTCTGTCCATAAAACTTTCTCTTCAACTGATTTGTTGATCATTTTGTTGAACCAAGGAGGCCTAGTCCCGATCTAGCCCTTTGCCTAAAACTATGAAAAATTATTTGTCCATGTGCCCAATGACTTAGAGACTATGTTTAGGCGTTCCGGCATAGTTTATGAGTTGTTAGTTTGTCTCATGTGTTTTCCCCAAAGTCTGATAGCTATTTCCCAAAGTTAGAGGGTCTTATACCTCTATGTATGGCTGGAATGTTTGATTTCTATGTATTAATTAGCTTATAGTTATACTTAGCATGATTAATGGCTTGCTATTACATGTTCATGTCTTCTATTAACTAGTTACACTTGAAATCCCTTGTCTTTCACCAACTTATTGTCCATTTAATCCATTTTGCCCAGAGATCCCTTCTATCGTGAAGCAAATCGGCCCTACAGCAGCTTTACATCATCACCTCATAAGCTTTCCTTGACCTGTTTGACCCCATAGCCCAATTTATCTACATCTTGTTATCCAGTTTATGTATTTGATCAGTTTTATCCCTCACAAACTTAAAAACTAAAAAAACCAAAAAACACACTTCATAACTAGCCTAATATCAGAACACCGCAAGTAAACACACCGACATCTTTTACACATATAGAGAGAGCCCTCTCTGAGTCCAGGAAGGCTAGGTCCTTGGGCTCCAAAGCTTGGTTTGATGTTACATCGTCATTTGGCTAGCCAATCGGCCAAATCACAGGACCCTAACAAGCAGGCTAGGTTAAAATTCCTTACTTGATCTTAAGCTATTCCTTTTTTATCTTGAATGTTTTCTTTTTTGAATATGCTGAAAGCAGACTAGGTTAAAAGTCCTTATTTGATATTAAGCTATTCTTTGTTCTCCTCTGAGTATGCTGAAAGCAGGCTAGGTTAAAATTCTTTACTTGATCTTAAGCTAATTTTTATTTTTCTGATATGTTTGCTTCTTTCACCGCTTCTTAATGTTTCATACCATAAATCAACTTAAAGAGATCTGTTGACATAGATGACTTGCCCCATGGACCACTCTTGAAACTTGTTGTACAATTAAATCCTCTTGTGACTCCATAGCCCAATGGATTGATGTTGTTCCCTACTTATCCTATCAGTTGAACCATTCTTTCACTTTCTGACACCTTCACCCTTCATATAGACTTCCTTCATCTTCATGTTATCCTACCCAACCAAAAACAAACAACCTTGTACTTCATATCGAGCCTAATATCATATCATAAAGCATAAAGAAATATCTTTGAAACACATATATAGAGAGATCCCTCTCTAAATCTAGGATGGCTAGATCCTTGAATTCCAAAGTGGTTTTGATGTAGGCTCTGTAGCATTTGTTCTTTCCAATCTTGCAAAAGTTCTGGTGCATGGAATAATAATTGTACATATTCTTTTACTCTTGGGTTTAGGGTTGATGGTATTTATCAGGTTGATCACACTAACTTAGATTTATTTCTTGAAGAATAAGGATGAAGTATTTAGAAGGTTTCACTCTTTCAAAGCATTGATGGAGAATCATACAGGCAATAAGCTCAATAAATTGAGAACTAATAATGGAACCAAATATGAATATAATGAATTCAATGATTTTTGAAAATAGGTTGGTATTAAGAAGGAGCTCACCATTCCATAGAATCCACAACAAAATGGAGTTTCTAAGAGAAAGAATCGTCCAATTATAGAAGCCAGTGTCATGATTAATGATCAAGGAATACAAAAGTTTATATGGGGAGACGTTGTGAACACTAACGCATACATTCAAAATAGGAGCCCTCATCAAAGCTTGGATTCCAAGACACCCAAAGAAATATTCACTCGTAAGAAAAAAAAAATTGTACATTTTAAAATCTTTGGATGTCTTATATATTTTCATGTACCAAAAAAGAAAATGAACAAGTTGGAAGCCTCTGGGAAGAAAGCTGTATTTGTTGGATATATCGAATATTCAAAGGCATCTTGAATTTATGTACCTAGTCAGATAAATATAGTAGTAAGTAGACATGTTACCTTTGATGAAGAATCTTCCCTTAGAAAAGCTAGGGATCTCCCCATTACAAGGAAGGATGATGATTCTACTAAAAGTAAAGAAGAACCTCTGATGGATGAACTTATGTATGATGTTGATGGACCGATGGATCCATTTGATCCACATCTTTGTGATCCCTTTATCTCAAGGAAAAGACCACTATGGATTCGAGATAAAATTCAAGATGTAGGAAATCATGTCGCCTAAAGAGGAACTATTTGAGAAAGTAAGAAGCCTACCAAGTATCAAGGATACTTGGCTGCCATGGGTACTATTAATGAAACTGAATTTTTGAAGAAGATGTAAAGCACAAGGTATGTAAAGATGTTATGGATAAGGAGTATGATTCAATCATCAAGAATTATATATGGGAAGTGGTTCCTAGACCCAAGGTCAAGTTAGTATTCACTTTGAAATGGATCTCCAAGATTAAACATGGAGCTGATGGAAGTGTCAAGAAATACAAAGAAAAGGTCATGGCTTCCCACAAAAGTAAGGAAACGATTATGATAATATTTTTGCTCCAGTTTCCCGATACACCACTATAGGATCCATAGTTTCTCTTGCTGCAAATCAAGGATGGAGCCTTCATCAAATGGATGTCAAGACCACATTATTACATGGCTCACTTAAGTGAGAAGTATATTTGGAATGACCTCAGGGGTTTGAAGAGTATGATAGAAAATCTAGTGTGTGCAAGTTGAAGAAATCCCCCTATGGGTTAAAGCAAGCCCCTTGGGCTTAGTACGACAGGATAGATAACTATATCACGAAGCTAGAATTTACAAGGAGCTACATTGATCCAACCTTATACTTCAAGGTTGCAAAGAACATGGCACTTATTTTTTTATTATATGTTGATGATCTATTTCTAGCTGGTGCAAACCCTCTCATTTATTAATGTAAGAGGGTGTTGCATTTTCAATTTGACGTGAAGGACCTAGGGTTGATGCATTACTTCCTAAGCTTGGAGGTCAAGAAAAATCTATGTGAGGTTTTCCTTTCTCAAGGAAAATATATTGTGAAGCCATTAGAATGATGTGGCATGATGGAATGAAATTCTGTGACTACACTGATGGAACTAAATTTGACGAAGCTATGTGGAAGTGTTGCTAGTCTAGTTCTGGCAAATCCTACTGAATATAGACAACTTTTGGGAGAATTGATGTTATTGGTGAGAAAATGACTAGATATATTCTTAATTGTTAATGCATTTAGTCAATTTATGTTTAGGCCTCATCATATACATTGGGTTGCTGCAAATAATATTTTAAGATATCTTCATTGTATTATCAACCATGGACTCAAGTACACTACTAGGGTTATGAGATTACATGGATATACTGATGTCCATTGGGTTGGTCATGTGGTGGATAGAAAAAACACATCTCAATGTTTATTCTCTTTGGGATCCACTTCCATTTCATGGATGAGATGAAAATATAATTCTGTTGCGCTAAGAACCACTGAGGTTGGATATATTACAACTACTCTGGCTTGTTGTGAAGCCATTTGGTTGAGAATTCTCTTCATTGAGCTATTTGAGCACGTGCTAGATACCACCATCATTTATTGTGATAATAAAAGTTGGATTAAAATTTTAGAGAATATCACGTTCCATGACCAATCCAAGCATATTGATGTTAGGTACCATTTTATCTAAGATATGGTACAACTAGGAGCAATAAGGATCCAATGCATCAAGACATATGAACATGTTGTTGACATCCACACAACACCTTTAGGGAAGGCCAAGTTCTTAGCCTTAAAAGAGAGACTTGGATTCATGGAAATACCCTACCATGAGGGCCCCCATTGAGTTGTACATTAAGCTTTGGTAGCTCTTGGGGGCCTAGGGTACTCCTTGGAGCTATATGAGCACAGGGTGAGTGGTTCACCTTCCCTTGAAGAGTACATACCCCAAAATGTGAGCATAGGTTGAGTGGTTCACCTTTCACTATGGAGTACATTATCTGAAAATAGGGTGAGTAGTTCACCTTACTCTTTGGAAATCCAAACATACATCCCACCCTTGTAGTTTGGGATTCTTGGGAAGTACCTATCATTTGGAAAATGGGTTGAGAAAAGTAGATAGGGTTAATTAGTACTACTGATGGACGTGTTAGGTACTACTCTATTCCCTATGACTAGGATGGATGATGTTCAACAAATTGATCACTAAGGATCGAGCCTGGTAGGGGTTCTATCCCTCGACATGAGGACTTTCCTCTGTCATTTTAGTAAGAGTGGAAGGGTCTTATGATCCACCCTCTTTCAATCCTTTCTTATTGTACTTGGATATCAATCTTCAACAAATACATGACAAGTTTCATATATGACACATGATGGACATGATATCATAGCCATGGATGAATGTTGACATGTGGGATTCCTCCCTAGTTGAGAGGGAGTGTTAAAGAGTGCAACTAGGGGCTAATTCCCCTTCCTAGAAGCCTTATATATATATAATCATAAATAATGAATAATTGAGTAATAATTAGTTTTGAATCATCGTGTATCTAAAGTCATGACAATTCGTTGAAAATAGCTCATACGCATGTAAATAACATATTTACCATAAGTTACTACTATATTTTTTAACCCTGTACATAAATTATCTACAAATGAATCTTAAAACAGAAAATAAACAATAGCAAGAGAATAAAACATAAGACAAATATGCACAGAGATTTTCCCCTAGATCCCAAATTGGGACTACCAACTTGATTTTTCATTATATTCCTTTAAGTGTTACAACACATATATATACATGCCGAAGCATTCATAATCCACAATCCATTAACCCTGGAATAGAACATAACCGTAGTTCCCTTGACTGGATCTACAAAATACCAGGGGCCGAAAACCATCATTCCCCAAAACCATGTGCAAACCCATGTACAAAACCATGGGCAGGTCCACCAACTAAAAAATAAGGTCCAAATATTTTTTTTCATGGGCTACTATCCCCCCTGCTATGCCCGGCGCAATGAACAGGAGGGTCTATCACCCCCCTTGTGACCCCCTAGTGCGTGCGACTAATCTTGGAAATAATATAACACATACCCAAAATTCTCCCACTTGTTGTTTTCTTTCCACATGGGGCCACACAAGAGCTTAGTCATTAGTCCAACTCTGCAACACCCATTGTTTCTCTACACCAAGAGAACTTTTGAGTGCTCACAGACTTCGTCAATGCATCTGCAACATTCTTCAAAGTGTCCACCGTTACCAGCTACCCCCTTTTATCCTCAACCATATCTTTCACAAATTGATATTGGACATCAATGTGATTTTTATTTGAATGATAAGCAGGGTTCTTAGCCAAGAAAATTTCACTTTGGCTATCACAATCTATCCTTATAGATTACTACACCAACCCCATACCGGAACATAATATATGCAACCAAAATGCTTCCTTGCTTGCATGAGTCGTTGCCATGTATTTTGTCTCTGTAGTTGAAAAAGCCACTACAGACTATCTTTTACTCATCCAGCTAACTGCACGTCCAAATAGGCTAAACACATACCCACTTAGATATCATTTTTTGGATTCAACTACGTTAAGTAAGTCATTCATCTATGACCATTTCCATGAGAGGTATTCATAACTAACAAATTTCTCATGATTTTTGAATAGTCCACATAGCACACATTGCATCGAGTGATGCTCATAGGGGTGAAGAAGTGGGATTGAAACTAGTGAAATGAATCACATAGGATCAATAATAACTTTCGGGGCTTGCAACTAGTAACCAGGACTTCCCAGCAGGTCACCCATCCCAGAACTCCTCTATTTTTTAGATATGCGATCTATAAATAGACTTCGCCCATATCTCTAAAAATAGAAACTCATCTAAGGACAGAATTTTCTCAACCATCTAGAATTAGTCTCCTGCTTATTTTAGAATATGATCACCATTATAAAAATAGACATACACCTAAAAAAAGCCTGTGGGCCCCACCTAGTGAAGGTGCTTAATTTTCACTAGGATCATCATCTTGTTGAATTTCAACACTCCCTCTCAACAAGAAAGGGATTACCCTTCACCCAGATCCTGCCTCTATGGTATTCGAATTTGATCATGGTGAGCACCTTCGTCAGAATATCTGCATCCTGATCTTTCGTAGGAATGTACTAAAGCAACATGTGTAGAAATTATATACATTAAGCATGTATATTTCCTAGATTCCCTTGATCTCACAATATTTAACTTCTTGAAAATAACATAATCATTCCACTTTTAACCTTTTGCGGAAAATTAATTTCACACACATGTGAAGCAAAGAAACAATCACACATAACACAGTTGTTTAACAGGAAAGCCTAAAGCTGAAAACCCCAAATATCATATATTATGTGTCATGGAGATCATGTAACAATCCCCATACAAAGCTTAGTACATCAAGCTCTCAGTAAAATCAATCATCACACACTAACATAGAAGAAATCTGCAAATCCATGCACCAATCTCTGCTCTCCTACTATACTGCCTCCACTACGCAATCCAAGCTAATTACAAAGACCAATTCGATGCAATCCCACTCTCTTTTACTGCATGATTATCATTGGCAACTCCAATGTATATGTAGATGCAATTCATGCATCACTATGGTCACAACAGATAGTCTATCTCACCCTTTCACCTATCTCTGCACTGGGTCTCCAATGGATCTGACATGCACTGTAGTTAACTGCTATATTGGTTAGTTGATTAATGAGTTATTATTTTTAAATTAATTAAATAATTAATTCACACCACTCTCACTAGTGTATCATTCAGTTATATTAGATATAACTAGCTCAACTAAGTCTAACTGAGTTAAATTGATTACAACTCCATGAACTACTCTTCCAAATCTGTCATAACTTTGTCACTTCAGTTCTAACTAAGTCCTCCATGCATGAACTTCCGTAAACCCTTAGGAATTGTGGAATTCCTTCAGCCCAATGGTTTGAAAAATCTATATACTAAAATTAAGTGCTCCAAGAGAATAATTTGCTGTTTAGAGTCTAATTATTATTAAGAGCTAATAATAATCGACATGCATCTATTTTTAGATCGATGATCTATAAATAAGCTTCACCCAATACTCTAAAATAGAATTTCATCTATTTTTCCATCTTGACCAACCATCCACAAATAACATCCTGTAACTTATGAAATATGATCACCATGTCTAAAAATAAACTTACGCCAAAAATAGCTTGCGGGCCCGCTTAGTGAAGGTGACTCTTTTCACTAAGATCATCATCTTGTTGAATCTCAACACTCCCTCTCAATAAGATAGGGATTATCTTTAACCCCGATCCTACCTCTATGGTATTCTCATTTTCTCCTAGTGAGCGCCTTCGTCAGAATATCTGCATCTTGATCCTCCTTAGGAATGTACTGAAGAAACATGATCTTCCGCTGCACATAATCTCTGATATGATGATACTGAATATCAATATGTTTATATGTATCATGAAACACAGGATTAACTGAGAGTTTAATGCAACTATGATTATAACAATGTATCACTGTAGGATCTAAATGTGATCTGAACAAACCAACCAGTATCTTCCTCATCCATATAGCCTCACATGCAGCTTCACTTGCTGCTATGTATTCTGCTTCTACTGAACTAAGTGCCACGAATCTTTGTTTCCTACTGTACCAAGAAACTGCCATAGATCCGATACTGAAAATCCCTCTTCATGTGCTCTTTCTGTTTGTTGGGCTACCTGCCCAATCTACATCCGTGAAGCCATGCAGCTTCACCTCATCTATCTGTCTATACCATAAACCATACTCAGATGTGCCCCTGAAATATCTCAGGACATGATTGCTTGCCTTCCAAAAGAGCTTGGTAGGCTTAACCATCGCTTGTGAAAGCTGGTTCACCACATAGCATATGTCTGGTCTTGTATTAACTAAATACATGAGTGAACCCACCAACTTTTGATAAATAGTGGCATCCACTACCTCTGCCGATGTAGCATCATCTTTCCTCCAATTTCCTGGAAGAGGAGTGTCGATAGGCTTGTAGCCTTGCATGTGAAACTTCTCCAGTATCTCCCAAGCATACTTTCCTTGAGACACAAATAGTTCACCTTCCCGCTGCCATATTTCCAATCCAAGGAAATAATAAAGGATGCCCAAATCCTTCATCTCAAACTCCTTTGCAAGATCTTCCTTGCATGAGTGTATCAACTACTCATCACCTGTTAGTATTAAATCATCAACATAAAGAAAAATGATAAAATCTTACACTCCACCACAATTTGGTACAGGTTTGCATCCACCTCACTCTTGGTGAAGCCAAGTCTAGCGAAATAGTTGTCGATCCAAGTGTACCAACCACGTGGTGCTTGCTTCAGCCCGTACAACGCTCTTTTGAGCCTGCACACATGTGACTCGCTGCTGAAGATCTCAAATCCTTCAGGCTACTCAATGTACACCTCTTCCTCAATGATCCCATTAAGGAACACAGTCATCACATCCATCTGATGAATGTGCCAACCCATCTGCACTGAGAGAGCAAGGATGGTCTATATAGAAAAATATCGTGTGACAGGTGCAAAGGTTTCTTTATAGCCAATCCCCTCGATTTGTGAGAAGCCCGGGCAATAAATCTTGTGTTATAATTCTCGAAACTCCCATCAACAACTTGCTTTACCTTGTAGATCCATCTTAATCCTACAATTTATTTTCCCACCAACCTTGGAACAATCTCCCAAGCACTGTTTCTGACAATGGAGTCACACTCCTCCACCATGGCATCTACCCATGTGGGCTCCTGCACTGCTTCTTCAAAATAAGATGGCTCTATCACGATAAAATTGATCATAAGAGCCATGTATCCAGTATAACGTTCAGGTAACTATCTCTGTCTGCACTGTGATGTAGGGACTCCTAAATTCTGTGTCGCATCAACCTTCAGTCTCTCAGCTTCTGTGGTACGCTTTCTGCCTTGTCTGATTTTTGGTTTTGCATAAGTGGACTCCTCCACTCCATGAATCTCCTCTTGTGGCTGATCCACATCTGGAGGCTCATCTTTCGGAACAAGCAGTTCCTTCACTACATGCAAGTCTAGCTCCCTTTCAAGCACAGCTTGTGCATCACCCACTATCGTTCTATTATTCCTCTCCATGACCCCATTTTACTGTGGGTTATGAGGTGCTATGAGTTCTCTTTTAATTCCTTCTTTGCTATAGAAGTCGTTGAATTCACCCGAGATGTATTCACCACCATTATCGCTCTGTAGATCTTTCACTTGCTTCCTCGACTCCTTCTCCACCAATGCTTTAAACTCACAGAACTTTGAGAATGTTTCACTCTTCTTTTGCATGAAGAAGATCTAGCATCTACTAGAATAGTCATCAACAAAAATAACATAATACCTATGTTTTTTTGTTGAAGCAACTGAGAAGGGTCCACACACGTCTGTGTGAATTCTCTCCAGGATCACCGAAGCACAGTTCTCCTTCTCATGAAAGGTGGTCTTCACATACTTACCCATAGTACATCCCTTGCACTGATCTAACTACGCAAGAGTACACTTGGGAAGTCCAGTAGAAATTTGCTACAAAATCTTCAAAGAACCATGGTAACGATGGCCCAATCTCCTGTGCCATAATTCCCCCTCATCCCGGCTCACCACTTCTACTTTTCCCACCATTGCAGTGCATCCATCTACCTCCATCTTGTAAAGATTATTAACTTGAATCCCTATATTCTTGGTTTGACCCATTTTTTTATGTCGAAGGAAGGCTTTTCCCTCACTGAAAACAACATCATAACCTTTGTCTTCCAGTATTGCGACCGAGACCAAGTTCTTCTTCAAACCTAGAACATGCATAACATCCTTCAACAATAATGGATTACCGGAATTCCTCTCAAAGGTAATGGTCACAATTCCGGTCGCACTGTATCGATCATCGTTGCCCATTTCTATATGCATCTGGATTTCTATTGGGCCTCTTATATGCCCATGTTTTCATCATGAAACATCACTGTTTATACCCTAAAACCATAGGTTTTTAGCCCGTGTTATACCCTAATTATATCACTTGCAGCTAAATACTCTCTATGGTTAATAATCATAAATTTCTTCACTTCTAAATGATTAAAGATGATTTTTTCATGTTTTATTGATGACGTTTTTGTTGAAGTACATTTATTACAGGGTTCCATCGCCGAAATCCCTCACAAGCCAACTAAGTATGAGAATGCCTAATTTGGGGCTTTCACACTTTCGACATGCTTCCGGAGATTCCAGGAGAGGTTATTATTAAAAATAACATTATTATACCTCTCCATAAGTTGGATTCCACCCAGCTTATTCATATAGGTCTCTAAAAGGAAATTACCCAATTTTTCCAAATCTGTAAAAAATTCTAAACTACCATATTGCACCTTAATTTTTGTGCAGGGAAAGGTGAAATAATACATTTGGGCACATGAGTTTTTCTCCAAATATATCCCATTTACTAACCCTATAATTTTTTTTCCAAATTCGACATGGTTTTGGAGATATTCAGGGGGGCGTGAGGCTAAATTATGTAAAATTTGGAAATTTCCAGCATTGTTAAAATCTCCCAAACAGCCTTGTTTTGGATTTTTTGTCAAAGACAGTTGAAACTAATACAGATCAGCACATCACAGCCTTTAAAATTTATTTTGTCTTACCTCTATAGCTACGTATGGAGTGTTGTTGAGCATCCATCTTTGAATGGACATTGCAATAATATTTGTACAAACTAAGTTAGGCATAGCATCTCTATGATCTGATCCTTTCTATTTGTAATTATAAGGCTATGATTATAAAGCCTGCAATAGAGACATGAGGATGGAGGGAAATTCTATTTTTGTAATCGTGACTGAATAGTGTGATTTAATCCTTCATTAATGAAGCTAAAGTTGTAATTTGCCATGTTGCATTATTAATTTGATTTCAGAAGCGTTGATTTTTTTTATCACTTCTTGAGGTCAATTTGCTAAAACATAACCAAATTTTGTAAGTTCCAAGCTTATCCGGTAGTGGCAAGGGCCCACCACAATCATATCAGCTCCTGTAAGCATAACTAGAGGTAATATGTATGTGTGTTGATTAATTTCCTATTTCTTTTGCAGTTATGATTAGAAGATCGATTTTTATTTTATGCATTGATAATTGGATTGTTTTTTATGAATGATTTCATGTGTTGGCTATTAGCCGGCCAGATTGAGTGTTTACATTGAAGAACTACATAGTGAAGGTTTTAGAAATTATTTTTGTAGGTGTACATTTAATTCATTTACAATTTCTGCTCCCAATAAATTGATTTCAGAATTTTCCAATGTTGTTTTTTAACAGAAATTCCATTTGCAGATTTCGTTACTTGAATTAGTCTTGAATCTAAATGAATATTCTTATATCTCTCTTCGCATATGAATCAAATAACAACAAGTCTCTTTGATTGATCAAGCGTGGACAGATAGAGTGCGGTTGAACACATCAAATTTTAAGTCTCACTAATTATTAGACCATGATGGAAGAAATTCAACTATAGACTCATAACTCCATCTGCCATGACATTTGAATTGAATTGAACATGAATCTGAATTGAACATGAATCTAAATTGATGCTGGGAAGTGCGTTTTTTTTAATGTCATTTCATGAATTGTCACCAAAAGAAAGAATGCAAATTAAAATCATAGGTGTAATTGCAAGTGAGAACAGAGATCTATGACTTCCATTCAACTCGATTTCAGATTGATTTGCTAAAATTAAATTTGAACTCAAATTTTTTTATGAAACAAAGTATGGAATGAAGGAAGAAGCGAGAATAAATATCTATCACTTCCACTCAACTCAATTTCAGAATTGATTTGCTAAATTAGATTTGAGTTCGAATTGTTTTATGAAATAGAGTGTGGATTGAAGGAGCAGTCAAAGCATCAAAAGGTCTCTACAATTGTTATAAAAAATAGAAACTTCCATCATCTGCTGTGCATAATTCAAGATAGGGTAGATAAGTTCTGACTTTTGTTACTTAAACTTAGCAATTGAATTTCATTTGTTGCCAATAATGAGCTTGCAAAAGGATTTCTAGAGAATGTTTTCAATGTGTTAATTAAGTCAAAATATTTGGATTATTTCTCAGTGCCAGTGTTCATTTTCAGTATCAGTAAAAGCATTGAGTCAATAGGAATGCTAGCTTAGGGTTTCATTCTACAAGATTCTTAACTGTGTTTGTGAGCAAGGTAAGTTTTTAAGGTATTGTCTGAATTTGTAAAATAGATTAGAATTTTTAGTCTTTTATGCAATTTGGGAATTTTCCAGCACATAAGAGTGAAGTAAGATGAGTGATTTTAGCCTTTACAACTTATTTTAGAAGTGATTTTTGGTTTGAGACTCCGGAGTATTGTCTAAATTAGCAACATTCAAATTTGATTGGAATAGGTAAATGAGTGCCAGTTGTGATTTTCATTAGCTTGTTAATTGAAATCTTCATTTCTAGGTTGAATTAGTTCTCATTACAATATCATAGAATAGGGTTTGCACTTGCTTCAGTTAGGATATCTCGTCTTGTTGACTAGGAGAGTAGAGTGTTAATTATTGAAATATTTTTGAGTAAACTTGCCAGAGTTTAGTTTCATGATTTGACTGATGACAACTATAAATGAAATTTGATTTCTTGAGTATAGTTGTGTGCTTAAGTAGTGCAGGTTCATCTAAGTTGATTTTAAAAGTGGAACTAGGGTTTGTTGAATGGATTTTCCATAGAGTAGATGATAGATCCAGCTTGAAAGATAGAGTTTTCCGCTTTGGTTGATAAGTGTGTGAAATAATCATTTCAAGAATTTTTATTTTTAATGTTGCAATCTCTTGTTTGATGTCAAAGTAGTGGAATTGGTATAAAGTGTCTTATCCTAGGGTTTAAGTAAATTCATCATATGAGCATAAGGTCAATTTGTCGGTGAATTTTGATTAATCAGTTTCTTCCAAGTGTCACTTTTGAATGCTCGAATTAGGGTTTTGGCATTTATGCAAGAAATATTGAATTTTTAAATTGAATCTTGTTGAGAATTAGGTATTTTATTTAACGTAATTAGGTTTTGATTTTAGTTCAATCACAAAATGAATTAAGTAAAGGGTTGAGTGCTCAAGTCAATTATTGATCCTGTTTGGAATGATGAACTGATCTCTTTTCGGAAATTTGTGTGTCTTAATTTTTAATTAATTATCATAAGGAATCATATAAACTATGACGTACAAATTGAATCAAGAAGTGCAGTGCAACTCGTGTTTACGAGCCCATATTGAAAAATTAAATATTAAGAGCTTTAATTCACCAATTAAAACTCTCAACATTTTGGTGCTATTGTCAAGGAGTTGCAATTTTAATTCAGGTAACTATTATCAGAGTTTTAGGATCTTGTAGGGTTTTCAGAGGGCGAAGAGTGTACAGTAAGACACGAGTGAAGAGCCACACATCCACTTTTGTGGGGTTGCTCCAAAGTCTGACCGATTACTGCTTGTTCTTGAGTTTTAATTTCCTTTTTATTTATGCATATATTTATTTCGAGTGCTATTTTTCTTACAATTAGCATTTTTTAATTCATTTTAAAAAAATAAATCAAGCTTTGAACAACAAAACATTTTTGGGGTGTTGTAAGAACCCTCTTTCTATAGTAATTCATGTTGCAGACAGGGAACATCAACCAGCGTGATAAATTCAAGAATGACCGAGAGCTTGAAGAATGTCCCTCGAAATAATTTCTCAAGTCCTAGCAGTAGCTGGGATATCTTCCTCTCAGGAAGAGTTCATATTCACCACATTCAGGAAATTATCTGTCTCCCCACAGTTGGAAAAGGATTTGGAAGTCTCCCTTGATTCCTCTTGCCTATCTACCAAGGAGATCGATGGATCATATACAAAACTTGATGGGGAGAATCCAGCTAAACCTGAGATTTCACCATGCCCAGCAACAAGCCTTGTGTGCATTCCAGATACTGATTATCCAAGTTCTTCTGGCATGACCAAGGAGGACATTCAGAGTGGCCCAAATGAATAAATGAGCCAATACCACCAGGATTGCATCGAGAATTAGTTCCTGATCGTAATCCAGCCAAAGTACCAGTCTCATCTTCAAGTACTCTTGGTATCATATAAATCGAAGCAACTGGTTTCTCATAGCATTATCTTACGAACATGGTTGCATTGGAAGTACTCCTACACTTGAAGGAGACCTTCCTCTCTCTAGATTAGGGTAGGGTAGGAATGAATAAAATTGTTATATGAAATAAAATTGTTGTTACGGAATCACTCTTGAAATTGAAATTCCTAAGGCATAGCCATTGAATTTTTTTTTTTCATTATGCACTCTTGTGGTAAGACTTGCCAGAAGAAATTCACTCTTAATACCTCATATTTTATAAAGTGACTCTGATTATTGGCTGAGATTATTCGTTGGGTCAGTTAGGGGATTTTTATTGTTATACTTCCCACTCATAAAACTTAACATACTATCTTCCAAGAATCTTTTCAAGTTTCTCTTTGAAGGTATTGATGAAAAGCCTCCTATGGTGGGCCACTCCTATAAAACCCTAATGAGCTCTCATAAGAACCCTAGCATGACCTACTCGAGGAATATTTTGGTCGTTATCTGAGTTATTTTCTTTTCTTAAGTCTTTAGGGTGGAAGGATCAACCAATAAATATTAGTCATTAAAAACTTTTCACGCCATCATGCGCTCTTAAGGAGTAGATCTATCTCCCCACTTATTAAGTAACCTATAATGTTAATCATAATCAGAGTCTACAAAAATATTTAGGGGAGGGTAGGAGGTCTTGTAATGAGCCGACCTACCACGATCATGAGAACTAACATGCATGACATTACTGCTACTGGTCACCAAGCCAGAGTAATGGATTTTAGCCCAAAAAGCTGGAAGACATGAGGTCTCATCACGAGTTGGCCTATTCATCCATGTTACTTCTTGTGAGTGGCACTGCCATCATCTAGTTACCAAGCCAGGACAATGGCCTTTATCTAAAAACAAATAAGCTAACTCTGAATCTATATCTAATAAGTGGGACACAAACATTTCATTAGGTTAAAAGGCATCCCTGTCGAGGCTATAGACGCCTGCTGGTAGTAGGGTCATGCGTGTGGTATCAAAGTTAATTCTACACTATAATTTACTTGGTTGTTTTTGTCTTTTCCCTGAACTCACTATCATATCTCTCTGAGAATGGCTTTAATATCCTTCAGTAGTGTGATTTGGAGTTCTATCTTTTAGAAATAATTTGGTTTTTTGTGGATGTGAAAGCCTTAGTGTATATGATTCATTCTGCTTGAATAAAAGAAGCTTCAACTATATGCTTGGGTAATGTTAAGATAATTATCCTCGGAAGGTATCATTGTGTAATATTTATTTTTCTCTACTTTCGATCCATTTTAGGGCCTTGGTTTTTAAATAAAGTCACTTTTACCTGTAATAATGAGGCTATTGAAAGTGAAGACATGCTTTTTTGGATTACCCTTGAGATTCTTTGTGAAAATTATTATGGTTAATCATTTTAGGATGAAAGTATCTTTGTAGTTACAAAATTGCTAAGCATTCCTTTAGTAGCCCTAGCATTAGTTACTCTTTTGGAATAATAAAACTTAGTCTTAACATCACTGGATCTCTGGTCACTACTTTTTCTTATCTTATTGATGCAAAGGAAGATGGCATCCGATGAAACTTACTTATGTTAGTCATCAGTATTTTTCACCTGTTGATAATGACTAGTTTTTAAAGCCAAGTTTTCTAGAAGCTGATCTCCAATTTGTCAAATCTGTCAGCCAGAAAACACCTCTAAACATTTTTTGTCCTTTTTCAATCACCCTATGATGAGAAAAACCTATTTTTCAAGCCCTATCTAGTTTCAGTCATGTAATCTTGTCCATCAGCTGTCATAAGCTAAAGTCATTTGCCATCATTCACCCTCATCCCCAGCTCATTCATTAACCACTCGATTGATAAGAATGTCAACTACCCTACCTCTGGTCATATGTCATCTTGAGATCTGGTCATACCAAAGAGAATACTCCAAATCTGTCAAAAATCTCCCCTAAGTTAGGTAGAGCGCTTTAAGAAATCCTCCCTTGGCAAACTATCCTAAGCCAAAACAACCTCTGTCTAGTACCAACCAGTCATAGATGGCCTTCCTATTCTGCAAACAAAGCTCCATACACCCTTAGGTCACCCCACTAAAAAGTCTTGATGTCTCAGCAATGCATATGTCAAAAGCCAAACTGATATTAGGTGGACTTACAATGTTTCAGTGTTTATTTCAAAAAGCAGAGATGTACAAGTGTTCCAGCAAACATTGTCAAGATAAACATGAGAACATAGCTGCTTCTCATGTTGTCTTGAGCCATGGATAAGAATGCTAGTTAGAGAGGTAATTCAATAAACTTCTGCAAACATAGTAAAAAAGGATACATATCTAAGAGCATGCCCCTCATAGCATATTGCCAAATTTTCACCTTATTACTTACTGTGATATACCAAGCAGGGATAGAAATTACAAGGAAAGATGACACAGTTTGAGAAAGGGATGAAATGTCACTTTTTTTTAACCTCCTCCAAGCATGAGTAGATGGTTGGGTGACTGTGCAAACCTCCTCCAAGCAAGAGTAGATGGTTTGGAAATATTATGATAAGGGCCTCCTTCATTTAACAAGTAGAGGGTCAGGAATAGAGGTATGACCTCATTCAAAGAGCACAAGGCTAACAATGCTGCAAATGGCCTAAAAAACGTTTTTACACATTTTTCTCAAATGGATGAAACCACTGACACAGTAGTGGTGTTTCAAGGGAAGCTTACATGGTTTCAATGTTTGAAAGACAACATTGAAGTTCATTGGGAAGCAATTCAAGATTTATGAGTTGAGAGCTAGTGTTAAACATAGGCCAAGCAGTGATATTATGGTATTCAAAGAAGCTTTGTTTTTCTTCTATCAAAGATCTCCTTCAAAGGCAATCTGAAGCTAAAGTGAACAAAACTTGGAACAGGTTCATCAATGACAACAAGGGTATGACAAAATGTCTCAAATTCAAGACAATATTCAAAGAATCAAGCCATACCACAGTCATCAGACCAGACCTTTTACTTGACATAAAAACAAACTCTGCTGTTGTATATGATTGCATTGAAATTATTTAAAAGCCTTATCTTTGATGGACATATATAGGTAAAATATGGGTGAGTGTAAATGAGGTTATTCATCCAAAGTCAAAGGAAAATGTCAAAGGATGCATCCAAAATCCTTGATATGGCTTTGAGCAGTGTTTCCTTTAAAGAACAGATATGGACAAACAGTGACAGGGTTATTGCCTTGATGAAGAAACAATGAAAGAGATTTTAGCTTTTAAGATGGCTTCTTTACTTTGGGAAAGGTCATATCTATGAGATCTTCAAAAGTAGCATCCATAGCATTTTTTAGGAGTCTTGATCAAATATGGGTCTTTATGATTTTTTAAAGATAATAAAATGACAAAGACAGTGATTTGTGTTTTTATATGACAAAAAGCTTTTTCAAAGGGCATTCAAACCCTCACAAAGTAATTACAAAGGTTTTTTGGCTTGTTCAACTTTAAAAGGCGGAGGAGATCATTGCAAAGTCCCATTTGCAATTTCAAAACACAAAGTAAACGCTACCCTAGCTACTCACTGGGGAAAACAATAAATTTTGAGCATTTTCAAGTTTTCCAGGGCTCCAAGCCTGCGCGGCGCGCCTGTGAGCGCAAATACATAGCACTTACACTTCTGCGCTATGCACCTGTGCCCGCGTTCACCAACTGCCCAAAGCTGACCTGACTGCCATCCACTACACAGCGTCGTCTGCTTCAAACACGCCGCTCCTCCGTTCACTTCCCAAAAAACTCTAAAATCTCCTCCAATAATCAACCACGGCCCTTAAGCATTCTTCGAGTTATTCTCCATTTCCTCTTGGCAAAATTCAAATTTTGAAGGGGGTGTTTTGCGGTGTTTTTCCCTAAGAAGGAATAATGACTTTGAAACCATTTCATCATCTAAAGCAATGAGATAGGCAGTGGTAAAGAGACAAAGTTTTTTGTCAAAACTAAAGAAATTTTTCTTATGTTTGGAGGTCTCAAATCAATTTGGAGGGTGTCTTAACAGTGGTTTTAAGGGCATTTTGTCATTTAAAAATCACAAGAGAGAAGCAGAGATTAGAAGTTAGAGCCTTTGGTCAAAATCAAAGATTTTTGTTGCTGTGAATGCCAAGGATTAGTATAGTGGTAGGTGAAGGTGTTTTTATCAGTCTTAAAGGGCCTTCACTGCCTTTAAAAACAGTGATGGCCCATAGTTGCTAGACATAAATACAGAGTTGTAGAGGACTCAAGTTGGCTGGATGGTGTCCTAATAGTGTTAAAATAATAAAAAACCTTGTCTGCAAAATCAAAGAGGAAAACAGTGATTATAAGTTGAAGGCTTCGTCATTTTAAAAGGTCCTCTCCATATTGTGAAATAGAAAACTTTGTGCAGTCCCCAGAATTCAAAAAGCAGAGTCTATGTTGAAAGGTTTTCAAGTCTGTGGAAGGTCTCTTGTTTGATTTGTGAAGAGCAGTAAATAGAAAAAGAGCAGTGTTTGGAGGGAAAGGTGTTTTTGTCAAAACACAAGAAGCCCTTTTTTAACAAAAAATCACAAACAAATCTTTTCAAGTTTTTTTTCCCAAGCACAGTGATAAATTGAATTTGTTTTTCATTTGACAAGCACTTGTTTGATTGGCATCAAAGAGGCACAGTGACTTATAAGGAGGACAAAGTGTCGTGTTGGGAAACCATTTGAGACATTTTGTCTTAGTCAACTAGCAAAGAGTATCCAAAACAAAAATGCCTCCTAGGCAAGACAACAGAAGTGGTCCTCACAGGAGGTTTGAACTTGTTTCAACTAAAGAGGTAAATTCTCTTCCATTAGTCTTGTTTAATTTTCATGAAGCTGGATGTCTAAAGTTTTGTCAAAAGGTTCAGGAGGTGAAAAGCTATCTCCTCTTGACACATCTATGTGCTTTGAGATTTCAAGGGAAACACTTTCAGCTGGCAGGCTTGGATTTCAAGTTTTCTCCTAGATCCATTTCCAAAGCTACCAAAATCCCTTATGTCAGGGAAAAATGGTTTAAACAGAGCTACCTAGACTCAGAACAGTACAAACCCTTTTTGAAGCTGGAGCATCAGGATACATGCCCATCCATCTTTCCTTTTTCATATCTGTTGACTAGTTATGCTCCCCTCATGAAGATAATCATGAAATATTTCACATGTGAGGGAAGGTTTTCCTATGTCTATGCTTACCATGTCCGGTTGCTCATGCACTTTACAAGAGCCCAATTGTTAAACCTTCCCTTTTTCCTCCAAAGAAGTATTGAAAATATGGCCTCCACTGTTCAAAAAAGACCTCCTTCTCAGCAGTCATCTTGTCTTTTCCATCATTTCCTCATCAATATTGTCATTCTTCATCAGCTTGAGAAGAAGGGAATCTCTTCATACACATTCATTGTACATCCAGATTTCGCCACTGTTCCTTCATCCCATGCATCTCCTTCACCTTCCGCTCAGTATCTTTCACCTTCTTCAAGTAAGCACATTCCCAAGAAGCTAAAATTTCCCATGATTAGTGAAGAAGAGCAGCATGATGAGGAAGAAGAACACAGTGAGGAAAGGCAGCAAAGTGAAGAAAAACACAGTGACGATATGCAGCATAGTGATGAAGAAAAGAGCCATGAAAAAGAGAAAAACAATGAGGATGGAAATGATGAGGAAATCGAACAGTTTGATGAAGATATTGGTAGCCCTCACAGCATCAAAAATGATGAAGATGAAGCCCAAAATATTGAGGAGACAGAGCCTAAATTTCCTAAAGAAAGCAAGGACAAGAGTAAAGAGGGCAGAGCTCAAAAAGATATGCAAGATCACAGTCAAATCATTCATGAAGAAACTCAAAATAGTGGCAAGGATGATGAGGGAAGTAGCAAGGGCAAAGAGAAAATAGAGCATGTGCTAGCTGCCTCTCCTAGGCAAGGGGCCATGCTTTCTTCTCCAAAAGTGACAAAGCCCTGGACATCAAGGAAAAAAGTGCCTCAAACTATAACTCCAAATGTTACTAGGGCCCTCCAAAGCAAGGGGAAGTTTCCCAAGCAACCCATTGTCGAATTACCCAATAGGAGGAAGACCAAGAAGGCCGCCCAAAGAAAGGGAAAGGAGAAAGAAGAAAGCAGCCATGAGAAGGAGAGGGACTTCGACATAATTCAGATCCAAAGTGATGATAGCGACAATGAGGACCGAATCCTAGAGTCTCTCTTGGTCAATAGCGAAGAACAAATTCATGTTTTGAGGGCAGATCTAGAGAGGTCTAGAAACCTCATTCACTTTTTGCAAACACAAAACATATAGATGAGTGTCCACACGGCGGTATATGAGACACAGGCCATCAAATATCAAAAAGGGGCCTCCAAGATGAAAATTAAGTTGGAAGAACTCATGGGCGAGTTCATTGATAGCGAAGATGAAGATCAGCCAAGAAGAAAGAGGCCAAGGACCATGGGACTTAGAAGAGCCTTAGAGAAACAATAAGAGGAAGAAGTTGCCCTTTTCCAATCTTTTCCTCTCACGACTTTTTTCACCCAAGAGATAGAAAACAATCGAGAAGCATGGCCTGAGAGGGTGAATGATCACTTGGAAAATAAGTTGTAAAAGGCTAATAGAGATTTGGACCTTCAAAGGAGGATGACCAGGCACTATAAGAAGCTTAATCAGTTCGCCCGACAGAAATTGAAGGCCACACAGGAAAGACTCAAGGAAGCTCAAAAGAGGCACCCAGCACCAAAAATGAAGAAAGACACCTCAAGTCTCCAAATTTTGGCCTCAGCTTCTAAGCATGTTTCTGAAAACCTTTGAGGGTCATGCTCGCCAAAATTAGGCAAAATTCAACAAGTTTTTTTTTTTGTCATTTTTGGGCTTTTGGCTAAAAATCATGGGCATCGCCATTTCTATTTGGGACATCCTCAAAGGAAGAAAATGGTATCTCTGGATGTAATAATTTTAAGGGCATCTACTCAGCGATTTTCAGATCAATTTAAGATTATTTGGTCCTCCAAAGTCGCAAAAAAAAGTCTCTTTTTCAACATTCTACCTTGTATATCAGCAAAGGCAATTTTCTGGGTTTTTTCACACAGGTCACATTTTGATAGACTTTCATTGATCAGTTTGGATAAATCAAAGAATTTTAAGAAACTAGACATCCATATCTTTCCAACGAGCTATCACATTCCTCGTTTTGACATCCGGAAGGCTTCCAAAAGTTGCCCACAAGACAGAAGACTTTCTGCTGATATTTTTCTTAAGTATTTTTGTGAAAAATGTGCTTTTCTAAAGTGACTTTTCCTCATGTGCGTTTAGCTATTTTTGGCCATGGTTAGTTAGGAAAAGTCAATTTATTTTCCTTTTTTATCATTTTTAAGATATTTTATTAGATATTCTGTGCCTTGGGCTTTGCAAAGCCTTAAGGACAAAATCAGATATTTTTGATGGGCCAATGAAATTACAAATTGCACTAGGAGGTTTTCCCTCATCTTGGCCTATATATTCCAAGAGACTTCATTGTAAATAAGGCTGAAATTTATGATATAGAGAAATATATGGTTAATCAAGTTTGGAAGAAACACTTGTCTCATGCATTGGATAGTTTCTTGAATGTTTTTGGATGATGAAAGAGGACTGTTGTTAGATTCCTTGACTTGGAAAAATGGTATAGTGTCCCTCTCTGTTATATTTCCTTTTTTTTCATTCATATTTCATGCTCTTTCTTTGTTGTGTAACCAGCTCCAAAAAGAGAAGAAAAGAGATATCAAAGCCTTAGAAATAAGCCACTTCGAGGGGAAAACCTCTAATACATTACATAAATGAACAATTCTTGGATGATACAATTTACAAAACCTCCTTTCTATATATAAAAGTCCATGGGGCCATAATGTAATCCTAGTGGGCCACAATGTAATCCTAACCGACCTAACAATAATAATTTAAGGGAACAATAATAACAAAATGGGGCTGGAGTATGGCAATAATAATAACAATATGGTTATGAATTAATAACAATAGCGCAGGGATCAGTGACATAATATAGGACCTAACATAACTCCTCTTCAAAGGTAATAATCTCAACGCCAGTAGCCTCTGGGCGCTTCGCAGATAAAATTTTCATCCTCCCATGAGAATCTTTCACAAAGTTCTTCCACTTGATGCAGATACCTAAAATGGACTTATCTTTATTGTTACGAGTTCTTATGTCAGACCGCCTAGCCCAATATGATTTTTCCTTCCTCATCAAGTTCTACAATATTGCTCGGAACTCAATATTTCACCGGCAACTTCTTTAAGTGATGTGAACATGAAAACAGATACCGAAGGTGAAGCTCTAATTTGTAGGCCATAGTACCAATCTTTTGCAACACCTTGTAAGGACCATAGTACTTTGGCGATAATTTATTATCCTTCTTAGCTTGCTTGAGGGACATTTGTTTATATGGTTGTAACCGTAAAAATACCCAATCTCCTACATCAAAACTTCTCTCGCTGCGATGTTGATCTACCTGTTGTTTCATTCGATTGTTAATTCATGTTATCCTTAATACTTATAAACTTGATGTCCTGGCGATCTTCCACTCTGGAGAACCCTTCTAAATTTTTTCTAAAGAAAGATGGACGATGGTGTATTTCATATCCATGAAAGTTATGAAATGGGGCCTATTTTTGCAGCCGTATCATAGTTAGCGTGTTATACCACCATTCAGCGAGAGGTAACCACTTGACCCATTGTGTTTGTTTATCAGATACAAAACAACGAAGATATCCTTCCAAATATTTATTTACTATCTTAGTTTGACCATCAGATTGAGGATGATAAGATGAGCTATGAGCTAATTGAGTACCCAAACAAGAAAATAACTCCGTCCAAAAATTTCCCATAAAAATGGGATCTCTGTCGCTCACAATAACCCTTGGGCTTCCATGTAGCTTTTGAATTCTGTCCATAAATGTAGTAGCAACTGTACTTGCTTTAAATGGATGTGATAATGCACAAAAGTGTGCATACTTGGTAAGTCTATCAACTACCACCATGATGACACTCTTTCCTTCGGACTTAGGTAAACCTGCGATAAAATCCATTGAAATCTCCTCCCAACGTTGAATTGGAATGGATAAAGGTTGTAGAAGTCCCGGGGTCTTAATTGTTTCCACTTTATTCTGCTGGCAAACCAAACATTCCGCCACAAACTTTTGAATATCAGATTTAAGACCATCCCAAAAAAATTCTTTCTTCACCCTGTGGTAAGTTTTTAAAAATCCTGAGTGTCCTCCTAAAGGAGAAGTGTGCAATTCCAGAAGAATCTTTTGTTTTAGTTGTGAATTCTTACAAAGATATAAGCGATCTTTGTACCATAAGGAATCATTTTTCCAACTAAATGTATCAGATGTACTAGGATCTTGCTGCAACTTTTGAATGAGTGTCCATACATCTTTGTCCTTTTTCCATTCATCTCTTGCTTCGGTTATCCAATCTGGTTGGATAATAGAAATGGCACAAAGCAATGCTTCCACCTCTTCATTCTTTCTTGAGAGTGCATCTGCAACAACATTTAGCTTCTCTTTTTTGTAGATTATTTCAAAGTCATAACCCAACATCTTTGTGACCCATTTTTGTTGTTCTTCTGAAGATAGTCTTTGTTCCAAAAAGTGTTTAAGACTATCATGATCATTTTTTATCTTGAAGTGTCCTCCCATTAGGTAAGTTCTCCATTTCTTTAGTGCATGCAGTATTGCTAACATTTCCTTCTCATAAATAGGTTTCTGTAAATACTTTCCTTTGATTGGACGACTTTCAAAAGCAATGGGTCTTCCTTCCTACATTAAAACTACACCAATTCCATTTCCTGAGGCATCACATTCCACAATAAAGGTTTTTGTGAAGTCTGGCGTAGCTAAGACCGGTGCTAGGCACATTGCCTCTTTAAGATGTTCAAAGGCCTTAGTTGCTTCAGGAGTCCATGAAAATGCATCTTTCTTCAATAATGCTGTTAGAGGTGCTGCTATTCTCCCATAATTCTTAACAAACTTGCGATAATAGCCTGTTAACCCGAGAAATCCTCGCAACTGCTTTATTGTCTTGGGGACTTTCCATTCCTTAATGGCTTTAATTTTGTTAGGGTCTACTTTAACACCCTCGTGAGATATAATATGACCCATATATTCCACCTCTTGTACTCCAAAGAAACATTTGGATGTTTTTGCATATAATTGTTTCTCCTGCAATAGTTTGAGCACCCTGTTAACATGTTCAACATGATCCTTCCAAGACCTGTTGTAGATTAGTATATCATCAAAAAATACTAGCACAAATTTTCTAAGGAAGGGTTTGAAATGGAATTCATCAACCCTTGAAATGTAGAAGGTGCATTGGTAAGGCCAAAAGGCATGAACAAAAATTCATAATGACCCTCATGAGTTTGAAATGCTGTTTTGGAATATCTTCAGTCTTCATTCTAATTTGATGATATCCTGAACGAAGATCCAACTTGGTAAAATAAATTGCTCCATGTAATTCATCCAATAATTCATCAATCACAGGAATGGGAAATTTATCTTTAATGGTGAGCTTATCGAGCTCCCTATAATCCGGACACATTCGCCATGATCCATCCTTCTTGTGTACCAATACTACAGGAGCAGAGAAAGAACTTTGACTAGGTTGAATTATACCCGCCTCTAACATTTCTGCAATCATACGTTCAATTTCGCTCTTTTGGAAGTAAGGATATCTATAAGGCCTGATGTTTGGAGGAACACTTCCCGGAATCAAATGAATAGCATGATCATGATCACGAATAGGTGGGAGTCCTTTTGGAGTTTCAAACACCTTGGAATGATTGTCCAAGACTTGTTGGAGATCTGCAGAAATAGATGATTTTGATGTCGGAACTTCTAGTGAGCATAATTGTGCAATTACGCCTCGTTGTTCTTTCTTTAGAAGCTTTGTCATGACATTAGAGCTTATTATCCTTTCCGGCTTCCCTTCAATACCCCGTAATTCGACTTCCTTTCCTTCTGAAAATTTTTTCAAGAAAAGTTCTTGAAAATTAAAAGCTACCGTCCCCAAAGATTGTAACCATTGTACTCCTAGTACAACATCAGCACCTCCCATAGGAATGGAAAGCATTGGACTAGTCAATACATATTCCCCATGGTTAGCTTGATATTATGGCATTTTCCAGAGCAATTTATAGTTCCTCCATTTGCAACCATCACTTGACATTCTGGTGTTGCGTATAGGAAACAATTTAATTCCTTGGCTACCTTACAATGAATAAAATTATGGGTGCTACCTGAATCAATCAACACTATTACCTTTTTATTCTTGATCTGTCCTGCTATCTTGAGAGTTTGAGGAGTGGTAATTCCTGCCAGTGCATTACATGATATGGTCGGATTCATTTCTTCCTCTTCTATGGTTGGTTCCTGGTGTATATCCTCTTCTTTTTCATTTTCTTCTTCTTCTTCACAATCTATGTAAAATAATTTATTTTCAGCACACTTATGACCTTTAGTGTATTTGCTATCACAACTGTAGAAAAGCCCTTTTGCTCTTTTTTCTTCCAATTTTTGTGGTGTCAACCTTGTAGGTTGTGGAAATCTAGGCGTAGCAACACTTCCTTCTTTATAGAATTGAGTGGTAGGCTTCCTTGTCGCCATAATTTTACATTCAACTTTACTTGCCAACCTGAATGCCTTCTCCAATGAATCAGGTTCCAAAACGCGAACTTCATGTTGGATGTTATCCTTTAAAGTGCCTATGAAGAGATCAATCCTTTGTTCCTCTGGAATATCAGTTACCCTTATATTCAATTTTTGGAAGTCCTCAATGTGCTGCCCCACTAAACCCTTTTGTTTGAGATTTATCAATTCGCTAAAGAAGGTGTTGCTCTTTGTATCCTCATAATGTGCTATCATTTCCTCCGTAAAAATTGACCAAGTGACAATTTTTTTACGGGAGCAAAGCCATCCATACCATACAAATGTATTTTGTTCTAAATGTAAAGTTGCAATGCATACCTTTTGTGTGTTTTGCACATTATGGAGATCAAAATATTGCTCCATCTGTAGTATCCACGTTACAGTATCCTTTCCATTAAACTTCCTCATATCCATTTGGAATATGGTGGTTCTTCCCACCAACATTATATTTTATGAAATCATAATTAACATTTATTTTGTTCTCGGCCATGAGGTTCTACTATCTTTTCACAATTTGGAAACATTTCTTGTATCAACTTTTTCAAATCTTGATGTTTGATTTTAGATCATCCATCTTAGCTTCCATGCCAGCTTCCATGCCATCCATCTTAGCTTCCATGCCTTTCTTCAAACCATCCATCTTCGCCATACCATCCACATCTTATCTTCCATTCCTTTCTTCAAGCGAATCCACCTTCTTGCTTCCCACCTATTAAAACTTCCATTTCATTTTTTGTTGCTCTTTGCGAGAGCAAAATTTGGTGCACGTGCTCTTGTAATTTTGATAGATCATGTTGCAATTCTTCATCTTCATGAGTCATAGTAGAGCCTTCTGAAGGCTTAATGGGTGTTGAATTATTTTTACAGGGCATCTTTTAGAACCCAATACTGATATCTATTCTACAATATGCCCTTGGAATCAATTCAAATTGATTCTTCAAACAAGACTTATGCAATTTGGAAAAAAATACACACCTTTTACTTGCTTTTGAGGAGCTTGATATTGAAATTGTATTATCCCTGTGATTATGGATCTTCTATATCTGAAATTCAGCACTGAAGTAGCCCTATAAATTCTCCTTTGAATTCCATAGGTCTGAACTGATTTGGATTCTCCAAGACAAAGTTGTGTCCAATCTCCCACAATGACCTAATTATGGACTGGTTCAGTAGAGCGAACTTGTACGACTTTCCACGTGTCACTATTTTGTCCTTTGTCTCTAAAATTGATAGCCAAGAAACTACTATCTGTGTACTTGTGACCACTTTTTACAGCACTCTAATCCGATGGCCAGAGAGAGAGTTATTGAAATTTTCCCACGATCACCTCTTTGAGATGAAATTCAGGAGCCTGAAAAAGCACTACCTTCCACAGATCATTTCTCAAAAAACATTATGAACCAAGATCTGAAATTTTTTGAAAACTTTCCTCAGGATTTCAGCTTTGCACCATATGAATTTCAGATTCTGAACCTTCGTAGAAAAACAATTATAGCGAAAATTCCACGATGACCTGTTTAGCAGCCTGAAAAACGACCTCACTTCCACAGATCATATCTCCGAAAATATTGCGAACCAAGCTCTGAAAGTTTTTGACAATATTCCTCAGGATTTCAGCTTCGTACCCTAAAAAATTTAGCTTCTAAAACTTCATAGAAAAAACGTTATAGCGAAAATTCCACGATGACCTGTTTGGAGCAGCGAACCCTAGAATCCAAAGCTCTAATACCAAATGTTGCGTAACCAGCTCCAAAAAGAGAAGAAAAGAGATATCAACGCCTTAGAAATAAGCCACTTCGAGGGGAAAACCTCCAATACATTACATAAATGAACAATTCTTGGATGATACAATTTACAAAACCTCCTTTCTATATATAGGAGTCCATGGGGCCATAATGTAATCCTAGTGGGCCATAATGTAATCCTAGCCGACCTAACAATAATAATTTAAGGGCACAATAATAAAAAAATGGGGGTTACAAGAGTACAATAATAACAATAAGGGGGTTACGCTAACAAGAATAAGGGACTATACTAGTTATATAGGGACCTAACATTCTTGCTATAAGACAGTAGAGAATAGATTTGAGACATGCCCTTGGAGGCACCTCAGATTTCCTATTTCTTTATAGCTTCTATGTTTTCTTCCGTCTTGATCATATCAATGAATCCTTGATTGCTCTTTGATAACTGAAGAAAGTGTTTGCTTGTTTCATTTATGGTTTTATGCATGCTAAGTATGATTCACGGTATGCCATGCTTACTCATGGCTAGTCATAGCTCCACCTCTGAAACATTTCTTTGATTGTTTGATTATCGTTGGTTGAACCAAGGAGGTCTTGTACTGATGTTGCCCTTTGCCTAAAACTATGCAATCTTGCTTCAAAGTGCCCGATAGCTTGAAAATACTATGCTTAGGCATTTCCTCATAGTGATTTGAGTTATTTGTTTGTCTTAATTGTCTTTCCCCAAAGTCTGATAGTAATTTCCTAAAGTTAGAGAGTCATATATCTCTATGTATTGCTTGAATGTTTATTTCTATGCATTTATCAGTTTTTAGTTACATTTCTCATGATTAATGGCTAGCCCTACCATGTTTATGTTAGCTATTGAACTATTTATGTTTGAAAGCCTTTGTTCTTCACAAACTTAGTGTCCATCCCACTCCATTTTACCCAAATATACATTTTACCTTGATCAAATTGGCCCTTAAAAATACCTTGTATCACCATCTGAAGCTTTCTTGACCTTTTCAACCCCATAGCCCAGTTGATCTAACATCTTTTTACCTATCTTAGTCTTTCATCAATTCATCCCTCACAAACCTAAAAACAAAACCAAAAACCTACTTCATAACTAGCCTAAAATTAGAAACACAAGAAGAAAACACATAGATATCCCTTACACAAATAGAGAGAGCCCTCTCTAAGTCCAGGAAGGCTAGTTCCTTGGGCTCCAAAGATTGGTTTGATGTTACCCTGTCACTTGGCTTGCCAATCAGTCAAATCACAGGACCCTAATATAATGGCGATCACGGTGGGACTCTGAGTGATAAAAAAACTTAGATTCCCTAAACCTTCAAATACCTTTGACAATACTATATTATGAACTTATCCCACCTCTCACTAACATAATGGCGATCACGGTGGGACTCTGAGTGATAAAACAAACTTAGATTCCTTAGACATTTTAGCAGCCTTAAGAATACTATTTGATTGACTTATCCCACTGCTCACTAACATAATGGCAATCACGGTGGGACTAACTGAGTACATAACAGTCTAGAAAACTCTTGTAGATTCATTAGTCTTTCAAAATTTAAACAGGCAAGCAGTCCATAGAATCATTTAGAGTAAACTCTTTTTGTTTTCACCACCCTAGCAAAGTGATGAATCAGGTTTAGAACACTCTAATAAACCATAGGTTGCACATAAAAACTCAGAAAACCCCAAAAACATCCCCAGATTGGCTTTTCCTAGTTATTGGTGGTGGACCATAGCTACATCTCTATAAAAACAACCAGGTTCCACCTGGCGACTCCACTAGCCTCCAGTAGGCCTAAAACTCCATAAAAAACCAAAAATTTCATAAACCATACCTTTCTGTCGACTCATCCTTTCCAAAACTTAAAATTCATGGTGCAAACTCTGTGATCAGTGACAAACTAAGTATAACTTAGCAATTCAGAAAAAATCACTTAAACATAGGAGATAAACAGAAATAAACTTTCAAATAGAACCATCAGCTTGTCCAAATAGCCTAGCAAACTGTTGAAACCAAGTGATAACTCTTCCTTGCAAGTCTTCACCTCAAATTTTGCTAGAAAATTTTTTCCCGAAAGCATATTTGATAGTATTGGTGGTAGACCATAGATCTCAAAGAAATCCACCTGGCGACTCCACTAGCCCTCATTTTTGTTTTGACCATCCTTCACATTAGAAAAACCCCTAGAGAGGCCATCCATCCAAAACAATCACAAATAACATCCTCTCTAAACTCTGAATTCGAAATCTAGCTTCATGAAGAATCAATACCAGATCCCATCCAGACCCAAATCCCCCTATCATAGTTGATAACCCAGAGAAGATTTTGTGGCAAGCTTCTGAAACTGGCGACTTAGCTACTGATAGGTCCATCCATAAAGCAAGATCAATACCTGAACACCTCACATCCTTGCAGGATTCCCCATTTGACTTAAAATCAGCGAAAACCCTTTTTAGAAGCAAGTCACAAAGTAAAGTAAACTTTGACGATCTTGAGCCCCTAGATTTGCAACAGAGTCCTAGTAGAGAAGCCTCACCTACTACACCTCCCAATTTCCAGCTTCTCCACCACTTTGGCTCCTACCACCCCAGATCTGCTCAAAATCAGGTCACTAGCCCAAGTACATTCACCACACCCATCCAAACCACCATTGTTCAAATCACCTTAGCTCATCCTACAAGCCCTCATATTGTAAATCATCCATTAGCTCCTGCCATGGCAGCTTGGTGTTGCCACACCCTTTGGCTCCTTTACAAAATGACTATCAATCCAAAATCCTGCACTTTACTGGAGTTGAGGCTACTACCGCTCAACAACATGTAGATAGAATTAGCGATGCCTTTGAATACATGGAAATAGAGGACGAGACCATAAGAATGAGGATGTTCGCCCAAAGCCTGGGTGGGGAACCCAAAAAATGGTTTAAGAGCTTAACTCAAAAAAACATACACAATCTCCCAGAACTCTACCAAACCTTCATAAATAAGTGGGAAACTAGAAAGAACCCCATTCAAATCCTGTCGGAGTATAACAATCTAAAAAGGGAAAATGGGGAAAGTGTCCAGGAATACTGCACTAGGTTCAATAGTGTTTATAATGCCCTCTCGCCTCACTTCAAACCTCCACTTGGCTTAGCCTTAGCAAATTTCCCCGAAGGCTTCGACCCAGACATGACTTATCAACTAAGAGACAAGGACCCCCCAACCTTAGAGGAAATACAAAAATTGGCCATAAGTGCAGAAGCCAACTTAGCAGAAAAGAGAGCTAGGACCAGATCAGAAAGGAAAGTCACATACCAGGATGAGGTCTCCCCTTCAGCCCCTTCCTTAGATCCTATAATAGATGACTTGGCTAGATCCATGGCGAAAATGTGGGAAAAGATAAGTGAAAAGACACCTCTTAGGGACAACCAGCCAAACCATCCAAACAGAAACTGGAACCAAAACTTTAGGAGAGAACAACCTCAAAAAAAACTAAGGGAAACTAACCAACAAATTAGGCCACCCTTTAATGAAAATTATGTTGATGAGGATGAGAGGGATACAGAACCCATTGATGAAAGTCATTTGAACCTAATAGGTTCTGATAACGAGAGTGAGTTTTACCTCATAGAAGAAGAACAAGCTTTATTCTCTCCGAATCAAAATGAAACCAACTATGAAGATCCCGAAGATCCTGTTATATATTTTCAGAATGCCATAATAGAAGCTCACAGGCAGTATGATCTTAGAAGCAGAAAAAACCAATACAAATCCAAGAAAGGTAGCTCAGACACTGCTAAAACCCCTGATACCATCCTTAAAAGAGAAGTGGATAGCAATAAAATCGTGGTCAAGAAAACTGACCAAAGCAAAGATAAAGCTATTCAGACAAGCCTTGGCCAAGATTTTCCCAGTACCTATTCCAAGATTCCCAAGATGGTTGTTTTGAACAAAATCCAGAAACAAAGTCAGCAAACTCAGAACATAGAGAAAGTCATGGCTGAAAAAAATGAAGCAACCCTATCTAAACTACAAGCACCCTTCAGTTTTGAGGGAGCAATTGCCAAAATAAAGATTACCATGCCTCTCACTGAACTTATCACCCAAAGCTCTTATAAATCTTAAGTGTTAAAGGTCCTGAATATAGGAAATGATGCAAACACCCTAAATCTAGCTGATGACACTCCTGAAGTGTTGTTTGCTCCAAAAATAGAAGGGAAATTCCAAGAAGGAACCACTCTTCCCTTTTACATCAGTTTGAATATCCATGACCAAATCCTACACAATGCCATGCTAGACTCTGGGGCCTCGCATAATCTCATGCCAAAGGTTGTGATGGAAATATTAGGCCTAGAAATAACAAAACCTTATAAAGACTTATATTGATTTGATTCAAGTAGAGTCAAGTGTCTAGGCTTAATCAAAGATCTTTGTTTCAATTTGGACCAAATATCTGCAAAACACCTGATCATGGACATAGTGGTAGCAGACATCCCCCCCAAGTACGAAATGCTTTTACCCAAAACTTGGGGAGCTAAGCTTCAGGGAAATATTCAACTTGATATTTCATATGCCACTATTCCTGTGTTTAACCAAACTAGAATACTCTATCGGGAATCACACATGAAATATATGGTCAGCAGCCAAGAAAGGCCAAATAACATCCCGATGTACTCCTTGCATTCTGATCTGAACTCTTTCATTTTACACACTGATGAAGACATTGAAGAACAGTCAGGAGGATTTGAAACAAACTTAGACCCACCACATCAGCTACCCCAAGTTCTCTATGATGAACTAGACACTCAAAATTATCATGACCATGAGCAGTTATGTCTTGAGGAAAGAGAGTTTGTTCCTCTTGAAATATAGATAGAGAAAGAAGCACAAAACATTATATACCATCAAGAAAATTGCTCAAACCATAGGCAAACATCAGCAGTAACATCAGGAGATTTTTTCAGAACAGAGCCATTAGAAGACTTGCATATTACAAACCTCTTTGGAAATCAGGGGGAGGGAAGCTTAATGTTCTTACCATGCCTTAAAGATTTACCATATCATAACTCTACCTCTTTGAATGAAACCTTGACTGTAGCCATAACAACTAAAAATCCAGAAAAAAAATGTCTAATAAACTTCTTATGAAAGGATATGATGACTGCAACCCAAATATACCTAAGTTTCTTGAACTAGCTAACATTCTGTCACTCCACCAAAGACTTAGAACTGCTAGAATTTGCAATATTGTTCAAAATACTGCTTCATGTAGAGAAAACAGTGAGAAGAACTATGAAACTGCCATCACTCCAAGAAACAACTTCGACAAAAGAAAATACAAAATCTTGACCAAAAAATAGTAGTCAAAGATAAAACAGCTGGTCATAGGATCTATTTTGATTTTAGAAATACTAATACACACCCTTGTGACAGAAATTATATCCTTCCTGCCCAAGACCATGATATATGAATGATAAGTGCTTTTAATCATGTGTCTTTGCAATATGATGTTTCAAGATATCACCAAATAATTCCTTTGCAAAGAAAACAGCTCAAAGAATTTTTCAAGTATGCTGGAAGTAGTTCCATCTTCAAACCCAGAATTGCAAAACCACCGGACACCAAAAAAATGCTCTTAAAAGCCATGTTTCTAGTTCTGAATTTCTGCATTCTGATGTACCTTGATGATGCCATCATATACTTCAAAAATGATAGAATATCTGCATTATTTGAAAAGGATGTACATCAAAAGAAGAAGTGGGAATCAAAGGTATAAAGAGGTACCGCGGAAAGATATGGGGTTGTTTAAAGATTCATGCATGAATCCTTATGTTATGCTTGAAAGAGAAAAAATTCCAAATTTTTATTTTCAAGAGCTAAGTGGACCAAGAGTGATAGGAGATCCTTATGAAGATAAGATGCTTAAGTTTCACCATTTCCAAGATTTCTGTGTTAAAACATTTTCAATCATTGTATATACCATTGCTTGGAAAATAAATAAATAAACAGAAAATTCAAAAACAATAGAAAAGTAGAAAAAGAGGGTAGTTTGAAAAATAGAAAGAAAGCCCCATGTTCAAAAAATAGTCATTTTGAAAGCGCGGAAGTATAAATGCTGCTACTAGTGCTCAAAATGTCTTGTTTATTTATCTAGCCTAATCATAACTGAACATGTTTTAAATTTATTTTTTGATAAGTTAGTGAGAGGAGAGATAGTCAATATTGTGTAAGCTTGACTTGTCAAAGAAAATAGATTAGGAAAAGATATTGGTTCCACATGCTCAAAACAGAACCAAAGAGGAAAACAGGGATGAAAAACAAACTGTGTATCCTAGCCCTGATTTTTCTAATTTTCATGTTCGTGAAAAATAATATTTGTGTGCAGCTTGTCTTTCATGCCACAAGTACATGAAAAATCAGATTGTCTAATCCTGATTTGGTCATTTTTCAATTTCATGTTTTAGATTAGAGAATAACATCCTATCAAACAACTTAATCTTGATAGACGATCTAGCGTAGGTAGAGAAACAAAGGAGTTCATTAGTTTAATCTGAACTCCTGGAGGATATAAGTGTAGAACTAGATAGTGTCATTTTTCAAAAAAAATATTATGCCAAAGGGTTTCCAATCCAAATGCACCTGAAAGAAGAAAAAATGTTAGGAAATGTAGCGGGGTAGGTAGAAATGACTTTGATGCTAATCATGCTGTCAATTTTCAAAAATAGCATCAAGGAAGAAATAAATTTGCGCCAATGGATAAAGGCACTGGTCTTCAAAGGACAAAGATCTGGAATTCTGGACACCTCCTGAAAAGGAGCTGCCCTCCCCAAATGGAGCCACTGTTAGTCATCAGTATTTTTCACCTGTTGATGATGACTAGTTTTTAAAGCTAAGTTTTCTAGAAGCTGATCTCCAATTTGTCAAATTTGTCAGCTAGAAAACACCCCTAAACATTTTGTCCTCCTACCTTTTCAATCAGTCTATGATGAGAAAAAACCTAGTTGTCAAGCCCTATCTAGTCTCAGTTATACAAGCTTGTCCATTAGCTGTCATAAGCTAAAGTCATCTGCTGTCATTCACCCTCATCCCCAGGTCATTCATTAACCAACTGTTGATAAGAATGTTAGTCACCCTACCTCTGGTCATATGTCATCTTAAGATCTGGTCATACCAAAGAGAATACTCCAAATCTATCAAAGATCTCCCCTAAGTTAGGTAGTGGCACTTTAGGAAACCCTCCCTTGGAAAACTATCCTAAGCGAAAAGAACCTCTATCTAATACCAACCAGTCATAGATGGCCTTCCTATTCTGCAAACAAAGCTTGATACACCCTTAGGTCACGCCACTGACAAGTCTTGGTGTCTCAACAATGCATATTTCAAAATCCAAACTGATATTGTGTTTATCTATAGTGTTTCAGTGTCTTTTTCAAAAGCAGAAATGTACCAGTGTTCCAGAAGACATTATTAAACTGAAGATGAGAAGATAGCCGCTTCTCATGTTGTTTTGAGCCTGGGATGAAAGTACTAGTCAGAAGAAAAAATTCAATAAACTTCTGCAACCACAGTAAAAAAGGTTAGTAATTAAGAACAGGCAAGAATTTACTCTTCGGATACAAGTCATTTTTCTCCTGGGGTCAAAAGATTCACAAGGGTATTCTATCAATAGGATACACATCTCAGAGCATGCCCCTCATGGCATATTGTCAATTTTCACTTTTATTACTTACTGTGATATACCAAGTAGAGATAGGCATTACAAGGAAAGATGACACAGTTTGAGAAAGGGATGAAATGTCACTTGTTGTTAAACTCCTCCAAGCATGAGAAGATGGTTAGGTGACTGTGCAAACCTCCTCCAAGCAAGTGCAGATGGTTTGGGAATATTATGATAAAGGCCTCCTTCATTTAACAAGCAGAGGGTCAGGAACAGAGGTATGGCCTCGTTCAAAGAGCACAAGGCTAACAATGCTGCAAATGGCCTAAAAAACTTGTTTACACCTTTTTCTCCAATGGATGAAACCATTGACACAGCAGTGGTGTTTCAAGGGATGCTTACATGGTTTCACTGTTTGAAAGACAACATTGAAGTTCAGTGGGAAGCAATTCAAGGTTTATGAGTTGAGGGCTAGTGTTAAACATAGGCCAAGTAGTGATATTATGGTATTCAAAGAAGCTTTGTTTTTCTTCTATTAAAGATTTCCTTCAAAGGCAATCTGAAGCTAAAGTGAACAAAACTTGGAACAAGCTCATAAATGACAGGAAGGGTATGATAAAATGTCCCAAATTTAAGAAAATATTCAAAGAATCAAGCCATACCACAGTCATCAGACAAGACCTTTTAATTTACATCAAAACAAACTCTGTTGTTGTATATGATTGCATTGAAAGTCTTTAAAAGCCTTCTCTTTGATGGATAGATATAGGTAAAATCTGGGTGAGTGTAAATGAGGTTCTTCATCCACAGTCAAAGGAAAATGTCAAAGGATGCATCTACAATCCTTGATATGGGTTTGAGCAGTGTTTCCTTTAAAGGACAGATATGGACAAACAGTGACAAGGTTATTGCCTTGATGAAGAAACAATGAAAGATATTTTTGCTTTTAAGATGGTTTATTTACTTTGGGAAAGGTCATATCTATGAAGATCTTCAAAAGTAGCATCCACAACATTTTTTAGGAGTCTTGATCAAATATGGGTCTTTATGATGTTTTAAAGATAATAAAATGACAAAGACAGTGATTTGTGTTTTTATATGACAAAAACCTTTTCAAAGGGCATTCAAACCCTCACAAATTAATTACAAAGGTTTTTTGGCTTGTTCGACTTTAAAATGCGGAGGAGACTGTTGTGAAGTCCCATTTGCAATTTCAAAACACAAAGTAAACGCTCCCCTAGCTTCTCACTGGAGAAAACAAGAAATTTCGAGCATTTTCAAGTTTTTCAGGGCTCCAAGCCTGCGCGGCGCCCGTGTAAGTGTGCGCGGCACACATTTGAGCACAAATACACATCACTTATACTGCTGCATAGCACGCCTGTAGCAGCACGCGACACGCCTGTGCCCACGTTCACCAATTGCCTGAAGCCGACTCGACTGTCATCCACTGCGCGACACCCTCTGCTTCAAATGCACTGCTCCTCCATTCACTTTCCAAAAATCTCTAAAAGCTCCTCCAACGATCAACCATGGCCCTTAAGCATTCTTCAAGGTATTCTCCATTTCCTCTTGGAAAATTCAAAGTTTTAAGGGCATGTTTTGCAGTGTTTTACCCTAAGAAGGAATAATGATTTTGAAACCATTTCATCATATAAAACAATGAGATAGGCAGTGTTAAAGAGACAGATTTTTTGTCAAAACTGAAGATTTTTTTCTTATGTTTGGAGGTCTCAAATAAATTTGGAGGTTGTCTTAACAGTGGTTTTAAGGGCATTTTGTCATTTAAAAAGAAAAAGAGAGAAGCAATGATTAGAAGTTAGAGCCTTTGGTAAAAATCAAAGATTTTTGTTGCTGTGAATGCCAAGGATTAGTACAGTGATAGGTGGGGGTGTTTTTATCAGTCGTAAAGGGCCTTAACTTCCTTTAAAAATAGTGATAGCCCACAGTTGGTAGACAGAAATACTGAGTTGTAGAGGTCTCAAGTTGGCTGGAAGGTGTCCTAATAGTGTTAAAACAAGAATAAACCTTGTCTTCAAAATAAAAGGGGAAAACAGTGATTATAAGGTGAAGGCTTGGTCATTTTAAAGGTCCTCTCTATATTGTGAAATAGCAAACTTTGTGCAGCCCCCAGAATTCAAAATGCAGAGTTTGTGTTGAAAGGTTTTTTAAGTCTGTTGGAAGGTGTCTTGTTTGCTTTGTGAAGAGCAGTGAATAGCAAAAGAGCAGTGTTCGGAGGGAAAGGTGTTTTTGTCAAAACACAAGAAGCCCTTTTTCAACAAAAAATCACAAACACATCTTTTCAAGAATTTTTGCCCAAGCATAGTGATAAATTGATTTTTTTTTTCATTTGACAAGTACTTGTTTGATTGGCATAAAAGAGGCAAAGTGACTTATAAGGAGGAGAAAGTGTGGTGTTGGGAAACCATTTCAAAAACCATTTGAGACAGTTTTTCTTACTCAACTAGCAAAGAGTATCCAAAACAAAAATGCCTCCCAGGCAAGTTAGCAGAAGTGGCCCTCACAGGAGGTTTGAACCTATTTCAATTGAAGAGGTAAATTCTCATCCATTAGTCCTGTTTAACTTTCATGAAGTTGGATGTCTAGATTTTTGTCAAAGGGTTCAGGAGGTGAAAAGCTATCTCCCCTCCACACATCTATGTGCTTTGAGATTGCAAGGGAAACAATTTCAGCTGGCAGGCTTGGATTTCAAGTTTTCTCCTAGATCCATTTCCAAAGCTACCAAAATCCCTTATGTCGGGGAAAAATGGTTTAAACACAGCTACCTAGACTCATAACAGTACAAACCCTTTTTGAAGCCGTAGCATTGGTATATATGTCCATCCATTTTTTCTTTTTTCATATCTGTTAACTAGTTATGCTCCCCTCATGAAGATATTCATGAAATATTTCACATGCAAGGGAAGGTTTTCCTGGGTCTATGCTTACCATGTCCGGTTGCTCATGCACTTCACAAAAGCCCAATTGTTAAAACTTTCCTTTTTCTTCCATAGAACTATTGAAAAGATGGCCTCCACTATTCAAAAAATACCTCCTTCTCAGCAGTCAGCTTGCCTTTTCCATCATTCCCTCATCAAGATTGTCATTCTTCATCAACTTGAGAAGAAGGGAATCTCTTGGGACACTTTCATTTCACATCCAAATTTTTCCACTGTTCCTTCATCCCATGCATCTCCTTCACCTTCTACTCAGCATCTTTCACCTGCGTCAAGTAACCCCATTCCCAAGAAGCTAAAATTTCCCATGATTAGTGAAGAAGAGCAACATGATGAGGAACAGCAGCACAGTGAGGAAAGGCAGCAAAGTGAAGAAAAACACAGTGATGATATGCAGCATAATGATGAAGAAAAGCGCCATGAAAAAGAGCAAAACATTGAGGAGGGAAATGATGAGGAAATTGAACAATTTGATGAGGATATTGGTAGCCCTCACAGCAGCAAAAATGATGAAGATGAAGCCCAAAACATTGAGGAGACAGAGCCTAAAAGTCCTAAAGAAAGAAAGGACAAGAGTAAAGAGGGCAGCCCTCAAAAATACATGCAAGATGAAAATCAAAACATTCATGAATAGACTCAAAAAAGTGGCAAGGATGATGAGGGAAGTAGCAAGGGCAAAGAGAAAATAAAGCATGTACTAGCTGCCTCTCCTAGGCAAGGGGCCATGTTTTCTTCTCCAAAAGTGACAAAGCCCCAGAAGTCAAGGAAAAGAGTGCCTCAAACTATAACTCCAAATGTTACTAGGGCCCTCTGAAGCAAGGGGAAGTTGCCCAAGCAACCCATTGTCGAATTACCCAAGAGGAGGAAGACCAAGAAGGCCACCCAAAGAAAGGTAAAGGAGAAAGAAGAAAGCAGCCATGAGAAGGAGAGGGACTTTGACATAATTCAGATCCAAAGTGATGATAGTGACAATGAGGCCCGAATCCTAGAGTCTCTCTTGATCAATAGAGAAGAAAAAATTCATGATTTGAGGGAAGATCTAAACACAAAACAAATAGATGAGTGTCCACATGGCAGTATATGAGATACGGGCCATCAAATATCAAAAAGAGGCCTCCAAGGCGCAAATTAAGTTGGAAGAACTCATGGGCGAGTTCAATGATAGAAAAGATGAAGATCAGCCAAGAAGAAAGAGGCCAAGGACCATGGGACTCAGAAGAGCCTTAGAGAAACAAAAGGAGGAAGAAGCTACCATTTTCCAATCTTTTCCTCTCACTACTTTGTTCACCTAAGAGATAGAAAACAGTCGAGAAGCATGGCTTGAGAGGGTGAATGATCACTTGGAGAAGAATTTGGAAAGGGCCAATAGAGATTTGGACCTTCAAAGGAGGATGACCAAGCACTATAAGAAGCTTAATCAGTTCGCCCTATGGAAATTGAAGGCAACACAGGAAAAGCTCAAGGAAGCTCAAAAGAGGCGCCCGGCACCAAAAATGAAGAAAAACACCACAAGGCTCCAAATTTTGGCCTTAGCTTCTCAGCATGTTTCTCAAAACCCTTGAGGGTCATGCTTGCCAAAAATGGGTAAAATTCAACAAGTTTTGGTTTTTTGTCATTTTTGGGCTTTTGGCTAAAAATCATGGGCATCACCATTTCTGTTTGGGACATCCTAAAAGGATGAAAATGGTATCATTGGATGCCATAATTTTAGGGGCATCTACTCAGCAATTTTGAAATCAATTGAAGATGTTTTGGTCCCCCAAAATAGCGATAAACAATCACTTTTTCCACACTCTGCCCCATTTATCAGCAAAGTCTATTTTCCAGGTTTTTACATACAGGTCAGTTTTTGACAGACTTATAGTAATCAGTTTGGAGAGAAATAAGAATTTTCAGAAAATAGACATTCAGAGCTTTCCAACTAGCCATCACAAACCTCGTTTCGACATCGGGAAGGCTTCCAAACGTTGCCCACAAGACAGAATACTTTCTGCTGATATTTTTCTTAAGTATTTTTGTGAAAAATGCATTTTTCTAAAGTGACTTTTCCTCATGTGCGTTTAGCTATTTTTGGCCATGGTTAGTTATGAAAATTCAATATATTTTCCTTTTTTAGCATTTTTAGGATATTTCTATAGATATTTTGTGCCTTGGGCTTTGCAAAGCCTCAAGGACAAAATCAGATATTTTTGATGGGCCAATGAGATTGCAAGTTTCACTAGGAGGTTTTCCCTCATCTTAGACTATATATTCCAAGAGACTTCATTGTAAATAAGGCTGAACTCGATGATATAGAGCAATATATGGTTATACAAGCTTGGAAGAAACACTTGTCTCATGCATTGGATAGCTTCTTGAATGTTTTGGATGATGGAAGAGGACTGCTGTTAGATTCCTTGACTTGGTAAAATGGTATAGTGTCCCTCTCTGTTATGTTTTCTTTGTTTTCATTCATATTTCATGCTCTTTCTTGCTATAAGACAGTAGAGAATAGATTTGAGACATGCCCTTGGAGGCACCTTAGATTTCTTGTTTCTTTATAGCTTCTATGTTTTCTTCCTTCTTAGTCACATCAAAGAATCCTTGATTGCTCTTTGATAACTGAAGAAATTGTTTGTTTTTTTCATTTTTGTTTTTATGCATGCTAAGTATGATTCACGGTATGCCCTGCTTACTCATGGCTAGTCATAGCTCCACCTCTGAAACCTTTCTTTGATTGTTTAATTGTCTTAGTTGAACCAAGGAGGTCTTGTACTGATCTTGCCCTTTGCCTAAAACTATGCAATATTACTTCAAAGTGCCCGATAGCTTGGAATAATATGCTTAGGCATTTCCTCATAGTGATTTTAGTTGTTTGTTTGTCTTAATTTTCTTTCCCCAAAGTCTGATAGCAATTTCCTAAAGCTAGAGAGTCATATATCTCTATGTATTGCTTGAATGTTTATTTCTATGCATTTATCAGTTTATAGTTACATTTCTCATGATTAAGGGTTAGCCCTACCATGTTTATGTCAGCTATTGAACTATTTATGTTTGAAAGTCTTTGTTCTTCACAAACTTGGTGTCCATCCCACTCCATGTTACCCAAAGATCCATTTTACCTTGATCAGATCAGCCCTTCAACATACCTTGTATCACCATCTGGAGCTTTCTTGACCTTTTCGACCCCATAGCCCAGTTGATCTGACATATTTTTACCCATCTTAGTCTTTGATCAGTTCATCCCTCACAAACCTAAAAACAAAACCAAAAACCTACTTCATAACTAGCCTAAAATCATAAACACAAGAAGAAAAACACATAGACATCCCTTACACAAATAGAGAGAGCCCTCTCTGAGTCCAGGAAGGATAGGTCCTTGGGCTCCAAATATTGGTTTGATGTTACCCTGTCACTTGGCTTGCCAATCAGCGAAATCACGAGACACTATCATCCATCATGCACTAAAACCAAAAATCGCCGAACACATATCGTTTTGATATAACTTTGACCAAATTTTGGCACATTCAACATATTTAACAACCCTGATTGTTGCAATCTTGTAGCTCATTGGTGTGGCTCCAACCGGGTGAGCTTATTATCCAGGTAATACACTTGGTGTAGATATCTGCTAGGCTCAAATTTTGGGTACTTACTTCGATCATTACAGTCCCAATCATCCATCTTGAGTCCCAATCATCCATCTTGAGTTGTGGAATGTTCCCAGATGGTTCTCCTTCAAAGGGTACGTTTTCAGGTAGCAGTGGTGTGAATATCTGAAATTTTCATTATCATGGTATTTAATAGATTTAGCACTCAAATTCCTTGGTGGTACATAAGGTAGTAGCAAAGGGATAGCATCTATAACCTCTACCTCAATTTCTTCTAGTATCTCCACTTCTGGGATGTCAGTTTCTTCCTCGCTGTCATGAATCTCCATTGGTTTATTCTGTGCCTTGTCATGTCATTGCTTTTTCCACTGCTCCTTGGATTTTTTCTTTCTTGGGGATTTTCTAACTCCAAGGGTCGCAACTAGTCTCTTTACTTTTTTTTTTGGTTGCATCTCTTCTACGATTGTTTTCTTTTGTGGCGACCTCAGGCTGTTAGGCTCGGTGGTGTAGCTTCCATGGTTCCTACTAACCCCTTACTAACAAATTCAATGGAAATATCTTCAAATATCCTCTCAAACGTATAGCTAATTGCTCTGTTCTCACTTAGGCACAAATACACAATTTAATTCTCAGGAAGAAAAGTGTCAAAATAGGGAGCGAGACCTTACTTATAAAATGAATTTGAATTTATGACTTAATTATTATCTTTTAATTTGGATCATTTAATGTAGATATTGAACCACAATCGACCATTTGTGACTAATAAATGTGTTTCCCCTACTCCTTTCAACAAAAACTTTCCTTTCACATTAAAATTGTCCTTCCAATGGTCATATTTCTAGTGAACTTCGACACAATTTCCCCTGGGTCGTAGAAATTCAACCTGTGTCCCAGTTCCTTTGGAATTCAACCTACTCCTGAATATCATGCAGTAATCCTTATTTGGTGTGGTTCTTACAGACTTCACAATACTCCTGACTATAACACAATGCTATTCCTTTGGAAATCCCCTTTCTGCAGAGTATTTTATAGTCCAGTGCCTAATTTCAGCTAGGGATACCACTCAGACTTTCCCATTTCATCTAGTTCACTGTGAAGCTCCAAGGATAGAGATTTTCCTATATATCTTCATTCTGCTACCATTCACTAGTCCTAGCATCAATTGGCTATCCAACTTCATGAGTTGAACCGCGAATCCATCAAATATGTGCTTGATTATAAATGGTCCCAACCAATGTATTTTAAACTTTCCTAGGAATTTTTTGAGCTTGCTATCATGCAATAGTACAAATTCTCCTTCCTTGAATGTCTTCTGCTTGATATTATTATTGTTCCAAGCTTCCTACTTTGTTTTTTCACTTGCTAATGAAAACCTACTATAAACTTGTCCTCTTTGACATCAAGAAATTGTTCCATGCTTTCTTCCATTATATCGTAATATGCCATGTCTGTGAAGGCTGCAATTGTTAAACTTGGCATAATGTACTCCATAAGAATGAATACTTCTTATCCATAGACCAACCTAAAAGGTGTATGTCCTGTCATTTTATTGCATGTTGTTGTGTATTCCCATAACACCGTTGGAATTATCAGATCCCAGTCATTTTTCTTCATATTGTATACCAATGCGAGTGCATTCTCTAGAACCTTATTGAAAGCTTTGATTGTCCCATTTTATTATGGATGATACAATGTACTCTTATGATGATGTACTTGAAATTCATCAGTCACCACCTCAATAGTCTTAAGTAAGAAATTTGAACCCCTGTCACTCATCAAGATCTTCAGACAACCAAATACAGACAAAATATAATCAAATATGAACTTCATGGAAGTATCTGCACTAGAATCCTTCACTGGTTGTGCCTTATCCCACCTCATCAAATAATATGTTGCAGTTATTATATACCTTGCGTCGGTCTTCTTTCTTGGTGGTTTAATAGGTCCAACAAAGTTAATAGCCCACTTATCAAATGCCTGAAACGTCACTTATGGATTCAATGGAATTTCATCTCTCCTAGATGGTCTTCATTTTCTTTGACATGCATCAATATTCCTTTGCATCTTTATGCAATGTGGGATACCATAACACAACTCTCAAAATATTATGTGCAGTGGCCTTTCTTGCATAATTTCCTCTTGCAACTCTTCCATGAGATTATTCTCAAATGATTTTTCTTTGACGTTGAGGGACGTATCTGTGCAATATTTCATCTGGACGCATGTTGTACAAATTCCCTGTAATCAATGAAAAATCACTTGCCTTGACTACTAGCTCCTTCTTTTGTTGTGTAGCGTACTCCTCGGGTGCCATTCATGTGGTAAAAAACTAAATAATATCCTTGAAATGATCATTTGTGACTCTTATTGCAAACAATTATGCATTTTCCAAGTTATCATCAATGTTCATGGGTTCTTCACCTGTCTCTCTCCTTGATAGATAATCAGGCTCGACATTCATTCTTCCTGGCTTGAATACAACTTCAAAATCATACTCCTAGAACAACAAAAACCATCGATATATAGTTACTCCTAAAATAGGATTATTCACCAAATAATTTAGCACAGAGTGATGAGTGAACTTCTTGAAGTGCGCTCCCAACAAATAATTCATGAACTTTTGTAATGCATAAACCATCGCCAACCCTTCTCTTTCTATCATAGAATAGTTCTTCTCTGCCTTGGAAAATTTTATACATGTAAAAGCTATGGGGTGATAAATTTATCCTTCTCCAGGTTGTGCCAGTATTGTACCCAATGCTATGAAAGAGGCATCGATATGTACACAAAACTCCTTATTCCTGTTTGGGAAAAATAGAAGGCGAAATTACCATCTTCTCCTTCACTATGTCAAGGATCTTTTGGCATTCTTCATCCTAGTGAAAAGTAACGTGTTTCTTCAATAAATATCACATTGGCGCAGTTATCTACACATATGCCTTTATAAAATTTCTATAGTAGCGAGTATGTCCAAGTGTCATGCGCAACTGTTTCACTGTTTTAGGTGGTTCCGGGTTTATAATAGTAGCAATATTTGTAGGATTGACCATGAGTCCTTTCATGCAAACAACATGGCCCAATAGTATACCAAAAGGTATACAAAATATAAAATTCTTAAAATTCAATGATATTTGATATTGCCTATAGGTATCCAACATCAATCTCAAGCTTGAAATATGCTTCTTCAACAACCCAAAAATTGTCCAATCATCAAATTAAACCTCAAAAAATTTGTGTATATACTCCTTGAAAGTTGCGACTACAATTATAAAAAATATGGCACGAGCATTATTCAATCCAAAAGGAATCACCGTCTACTAATAAGATCACCACTTTGTGGGAAAAGGGGTCTTACATCTATCTTCTAGTGCAATTCTGATACGATGATAGCCCAAAAATCCATTTGTGAAAGAATAGCCCTCTTGTCCTCCTACATTTTCTAATAATTCATCTGTGAATGGTGTGGGAAAGGGGTCATGCAAGCATGAATCATTCAACTTCCTCATTTCCACACATATTCTGATCTCATCCTTGGCCTTATTTTCTTGAACTACCATGGGAATTACCCATTCAAAATCTTCGACCAGTTGAATGATCCCAAGTTTGATCATCTTATCCAAATCCATATTCACTTTTTCTTTGTATTTCAGATCCAATCTATAGGGTATTTTCTTTACTGGAATCGCATCAGGCTTCACAGAAATCCACATAACTCCTTAGTCCCCTACTATGCCTTTCAATTAAGAAAACTTCATGGGGAAGAGCTCTTGATATTCGTGCATTAGTACTACAATATTGCTAACAATTTCTTCATCCCAATAATCTCCAATCAACACAAATTTTGGTTTTTCTTCTAACCCTATATTCACCTTCTTCATCTTTTCAGGCTTTTTTATGTCAAGTATTTCAAGTTCTAGCCCAACAATTTCGCCACGTTGTTTTGATTTTGGGATATCAATATCGCGCGAATCCTCATCCTCTTTTGCTATCACATTATAGCATTCTAGGATATGCTCTAATAGCACGGTCCAATTTAGTGGTGTCCATGTTAGCAAAGTTGTGTCCTGAAAGACATTTTCTATGATTTCATAAGGGATTCATCTATGCACGAACATGCATCTTCAAAGCTAAATGTCAGTATCAATCCATCAATCAAGTCCATCCAAATCGCGGTTTCATGTCATAGTTCTATCTCAAGATACCAGTTCATAGGTATTGTTTCCAATGTGTGAAAAAACACATGCACCCATTCTTGTTCTAGAACTTCTTCCCATACTGAAGTGTAGTGATGAATATGCTCCGAGGGGTCAACCTTGCCATCATATTTTACTACGATTCTAGTATCTACTCGCTCAAATATTACCCTCATCAATCTTCTATACTCTTCCGAACTTCCTATATTCTCTTTATGAGTACCCCACCACCATCTAGCATGTGTAGACCTCAGGGCTACATCTAAATCTTGGAACCTCTCTTCTACTGGTAATTCTCATTCAAATTTATCAAGAAAAATACTTATATAACCTATCCCTTCATAATAAGGAATATCATATACCTCTGAAGTTATGAAACTAAGTGATCTTGTGATTCTGGCACATCGTCTGGTAGATATTTCATGCAACCTGTTCTACCAATTTTCCAGCTCTTCCTCATAATATGAAGTATAGGAACTGGCTTGTTCCAAAATTATTCTTCGATATTGTTAAACACACGCATGGTAAAATAGAAAGTGAAGACACAAGGAGAAAGATATGCGTGAGTTATTTTTCAATTAACCATAGATGTCTATTTATAGTACATTGGTGTGACCCTTGGATTCCACATTCCAAGGTCACTTGGACCTCACTATGACTGTTTGCCTTCCACACCTACCCATAGAGGATTAGGTGTCCAAAATTCCCCCCTTAATTTGAAGGGGTGTGTGTGAGTCCAAGAAGAGAGTTGTAATACAAATCTGTAAAGTATGCATGGCAACACTTAGGCTAAATTAGCTCTTTGAAATTTTGGCATAAAGAGGTGGTTTAAGGATGACCACCAACACTGGAATGCTTAGTGTAGTTCCCGAAACTCTTCCAAATATAGCAAGAAGTTGAGGGCTTCTACTAGAGGAAGTGTCCCTCATATTTGAAGAGAGAGACCTTCAACCTAGAAGTGGGGAGGTCTACAACCTATGATGGTTTAAGGATGACCACCAACATTGGAATTCTTAATGAATTTCCCAAAACTCTACCAAATGAACCTCGCATAGATGGCTTAAGGGTGTCCACCAACTAAAGGAATGCTCATGGGCATCCGTGTCTCTGGCTACAACTCTCAATCTAGAATGATAGGTTGTGGCTCAAGCTTGCTTGAATTGTTGTGTCTCTCACTACAACTGTGGATCTGGAATGACAGGTTGTGGCTTAGGCTCGCTTGAATTGGGTTTGAAGCTTGTAGATAACCACTGTTTTCCCCCCTGTCAGGTACAAGGTGAGATGATGGCGAAAACTCAACTGCAAGTTTGTTAAATATTCTAGAACAACTTCTGACATGTGACTTAAACATCTTCTTGGTTGTTGATGCCCATTTCCAAGAAGAGATCCATCCAATATGAATATTTTTTCTTATAGGAGGCTTGTTTCTGAAGAATCTATGTGAAGAATGGGTCTGCCGACCACAGTGCTTGCATGGGTGAAGATCGAAACAGTGATATTTCATATGGCCAACTTGATCATAGTGTTGGAATTTTACAATATGTTGTTGCTACTGTGGAAGCAGAGCAAGATCTGGAACAACTGCAAGTGAAATGTCATAAATAAATTTGACACTCTGAAATTTTATGGGCTTGGAGTAGTGCGGAATATGAAAGGAAAATTCCTTGTCATATCCAAGACATGTTCTATGCTTTTTATGAACAAGCTCTTCCCAAGGTATGATGATGGGCTTGGGAAGCACATGCTGACTTTCGACACCTACATGCAAAATTTCACTTGAACTAAGAACTGAATGTGAATCGACTACAACATTATTGTCTTGCTGCTTATGGGAGTCCATTTCAATGTTCTGAATAGAAACAGGTTCAAAATGATGACTCTTCTATTTTGATTCTTCTTTCTGGAGCTGAGATTCAAGCTGCAGAAACTTGATATTTTCATGTGCATTATGTAGATAACTATGGATGTCAAAAAGAGTGTCTTTACTGATTTTGACTGTGCTTTCAGTAGTGGGTATAAATAGAGTTCTTAATAACTCTAATAAATTTTCAATTTGAGTCATTTTTAAACTTCAAAAGGTTTCTTCTAACTCAAATAAAAAAAATCAGTTGGAAACCTGAGATCCTAAGCCAAAGTCTCAAAGACAAGCATCAAAATCTGTGTCAAACTACGCATTGTTTGATTTCATGTTTCTTGAGTGGACATTGCCCCTTTTTTTTGTGGAGAATAAACCCTTGAAACATAACATCATGCACATATCCAAAAATTGTATCTTGTGTGCCTTTTGCATTTTATTAAATCTGGGAGAAGATTGAAGAATTGGACTACCTCTTCTAACTGCAACAACTAATTGAAAAATATGCACTTTGCTGGTGTTGCAATAAAGAGGATAAAATCAACCATTGAGAAATGGGGAACTATTTAAGCTTATTATCATGACAATGGTCTTGATCACAATTCCACTCAATTTCAAAAATATATTCTACCTCAAAATAAGAAGATTAGACATTATGAAAGAAATATTCCACCAGGTCATGTTGGAAAATGACACCAAAAGAACTGATGGACAAGAGATGGCCGACTAATTATTCCAAGGAACTATATGATGAAATTAATAAAAAATTTTACCAAAAATAAATGATGTTGGAGATATGATTATTGATGCATCCACATCATATCATGAAACATTTGAATATTTCCTTACGCCTGAAAAGAATGTGATAATGCATGAGAATACAAAGCATGGGAGTAGCCACAAGTGTCTACTGTATGGAGGAGACAGAGCCTAGGAGTAGCCATGGGAGGGAGGTGAAGCGGTGGAGTTTCAATGGTGGTGGTGCAGTTGGTTAGCGCGTAGAGAAGGTGAAGCGGTATGTAGATATAGGGATCGAGTCGCAGTGGGAGGCCAGTAATGCCGGAGGCCGACTGTGGATGGGTCGATAGGAGGGCCAGAAAGAGGAGGGAGAAATGGTGGATAGAGCTTACACAGCATGTGGAGTCCACGGAGGTGGAGGGCCAAGAGTCCAAGGTGGAGCGTGGATGTGTTGGAGGAAAAGAACTGTGTGAGGGAGCCGAGAAGGTGTTGCGTGAGGAGTGAGAGTCGGTGTGATGGAGTATTGAAGAATTAACACAGTTTTGTTACGTAGTGGTATGGTATGAGTGTTTTATGGCATGGTTTGGAGGTGTTAACCGAGAGTGGTATGTGGAGCGACAAAGAGAGGTGAACATCCATGGAGTGTTAGGTGGTCAGGTTGATAGCACCGAGATACCTCGAGCTGGTGTGTATGACTACAAATATGGTGTAATGGTTATCATGATGCTGCCCTTTATTCTATATCTGCGGGTGTGAAGCCAATCAACACAACCACACAACACCACGACGCTTGGGATCGTACACACCAACACCACGAGACTTGATCTCTTTTCTGAAAGGTAATGTGTTCATATCCCAATTCTGACACCACTTTTAATACTTTGATTCTTGTCGTCGATTATCAGGCAACGTTCATCTTCAGGTAGCAGAACACATATAGTAGCACATGAATGTTTGACCAACATTGAGATGAAGGGTCTCAAACTTAGCGCAATGTTCAGTCAGTCAGATAATTCAATGCTATTGCATATACCATTCAATCATAGAGAAATAAGTCCTATGTATTCCGGACTAACATAGAAATGCATCCTATCATAGAACTTGATGCGGCGTAGTGGCAATTCAATGCATCACCATTGTTCCCTTTGTCCAACATCCAAGCTTCCACCAGAGTTATCAAAGAGTATATGCAACATCATGAGTGGTGAGGGGAGGTTGACGAAACCAGAAAGTCTGTAGTCAGTCAGCTTCTTCTACGGTAGAATTGAGTGGCTGAAAATTAACATGTGGAGATGAGGAGAGTGGGAGAGGCCACAGTAATACCACTGTAGTGGTACTGCATGGTGTTGAGGAATGATTGTGTGTAAGGAGAGTAGTGCCACTGTATGTTGGAAGAATGGGAAACAACGTTATTTCCCATAGTGCGATGGGAAGAGGTGGAGCGAATGCACAACATTACTGCAAAAACTCAAAAATGCTTAAACCATAATAACAAATCTGCAAAGGCAGAGCAGCGTATGGATCGTGTATTATGCAGTAGATTAGGCACTGGGGAGAGAAGAATATAACATTTTGTCAAGAATGACCAATGTTATTCAAGGCAGAAAAGAGCGCATCACTATGTTTCACAATGAGGAAGAAGAAGGCCACTCATCATGGCTCTGATACCATGTTAAACACATGCATCGTAAACAAGAAAGTAAACACACAAGGAGAAAGATAAGCCTTAGTTATTTTTCCATTAACCATAGATGTCTATTTATAGTACATTGGTGTGACCCTTGGATTCCACATTCCAAGGTCGCTTGGACTCCTCTATGAATATTCTCCTTCCGCACCTACCCATAGAGGATTAGGTGTCCAACGGATATGCTATGGGGTTGGTCCAATATTCTTATCTAACTGTTACCTTGTATATATTATCAATATTTGGGTCACAGTACTCATTGCTGGAAGGATCTGTATACCACCCTCCTTCTGATGGCTCTACAGGAACAATGAACATCATGTTGCCTTTTTCAAACACCATATTATACTTCTTCAAATTGATTATCACGTGACTATAAAAAGCCCAATCCAATCCAAGATGTGCTAGATAGGGATTTATATCATCTATAATTTCAATTGCCTAAAAGTTTGCAACAATGTGCACTTCTTCAATGTCTACTATAAGACTTGGTAACCTTTCCATGGGGACGATCTTCTATTGATTAGCCATCCTCAATTGAATCAGAGACCACTGCAACTTTTTTCTTCCCATTTTCTCCCAAGCTTTCTTAGGTAATACGTTGACATCATCCCAGATCTAGGATTACCTAATCCATCTCGTATTCCCTAATCTGCGTAGTTAGTCTCATATCCCTTCATGTTCTCTTCTTATGTCAATGAAAATTGTTCACTCTGTGATGCTCACTTTAAGTTTATATTTACCAACGAAAGAGTCTATCAACTCCTGGAGTCCTTCAACAGCCTTTTGATCTCTCAACAACTTCATGCATGTATGAAAAAATTATTTTTAGATAGCTGGATAAAATTATTTGAGCTAAGTAGTTACTTTAGTGTTGTCCTTACTTGGGATTAACTTCAGCTTTATCATTTCCTGTCACTGCATTAGTTCTTGTTACAATTTTGATGCTTTGGTCATCTTCCCTTGGTTGAGTGGTCATCATCTACATATTTTGTGTGGCCTAATGGTTCATTTACTCCTTCATATTTTCCATAAATACCAGTCATTATTCTATCACATGATCAAAAGCTTTACAATACTTACAATTTGTAGTCAGATTCTGACAATCCCTCATGAAGTGTCTTGTTTCTCTGCAGTTGTAACATATAAATTGGCCACATCCTCGACCAATGCCTCTTCCTTATCCTTGTACTCATCCTTTGAATCCTATTCAACCTACTTGTTGTCTTTATCCTCATGTGCACGTCCCTCAACTTGCATTCTATAAGCACCTGTAGTTTTCTCCATCATCAAATCATAACTGTGACAATTCTTCTCATCATTCCCCACTCATCCACATAAGTTAAAAAACAACTTCTTTGGGGTCTGCACATACTTATGCAAAAAATAGCATTCTTCCAAGCTATGTTGACTCGTAGTTTTACATATTTCACACCATAAGCTTGATCCTGGATTCAACGGATTAGGTTCTCCACTAGCGAGGTATTCTCTGAACCTAGGGCATTTATCCTTATAATGGCCTTCTAATTTACACTTTATACACTATACTTTTGATCACATTTTTGGCTTGATTTCCTTACACTTATTCAGATCTTGCAGCTCCAAATGAAAACTTTCTAGCTGGCACTTCATTTTCTGTACTCCTACATGTGTATCTGCAACCGCCGAAGCTTCCAATTTCATCGTAATTTTCAGAGATCAGGCTTATGTTGATATCTACTATTCTATCAAAGGTAGCTTGATATGTGGTAATTAAACAACTATAAACCACTCCTTATGCTACTATTTAGGAATTTTGAAGCTTACTTATCCCATTAACTTTTTGAACCTTTGATCCAATTCCCAAAAAGATTCATTTTCCAGTTGTTTAATCTCCTTTAGTTCTGTAATACACTTGTACTGTGATTTGGGCTTCTTAAATTCTGTATTCAGTGCTTTCTTTCTATCATTCAGTGAAGACACTTGAATCATCGTAGAATACCTTATGTACCATGTCAGTGATCTTTCCTGCAACAGTGTAACAAGTTGTGCCTTCTTCACATCTTCGTCAATAATTTGTTTATATTTCCATACTACTTTAGCTACAAACCAAAATTGATGAGGATCCTCTGATCAAAGTCCTCTAGAGATAGGTAGCTTGATATCATTGGGCATGTATCCTAGGGGGAGGGGGATGGAGTGGGGAAGGGTGAGGGAGTAGGAAAGTATGGGGATGGGGATGGGGAGTAAGGAGAGTATCGGGATGGGGATACCCATAGTTGTCCTGACTGTTCTCAATTCCTAGCTGCGATGCACCTCTAGGGTTACGGGGTTTATTATTTCTTCTTCTCTTTCTGATTCACCCAAAAATGGATTTTAATGAGTCTCAATGAAGTTATTTTCATCTACTATGTATTTATTTCCACTTTTCATAGATCCATACTTACTTATACCTCCAAACATTAATCTAACTGCATTCGTAGTACATTCTTTCCACATAAATAATTTTAATCCAAAAATTCAAAGAATTTAGATACCCTTGAAACACATTTTATCATCTTCGTTGTAAGATACAGTCATGTATATTTCGGACCCTTGAAACATATTTTCTCATCTTTGTTGTAAGATACAGTCATGTATATCGCGAACTCAGTGATAAATACTCCCAAAATACTGTCATTCCAGAAATCAGCAGCTCTTGATATGTTGTTATTGGTCTCCTTGAGTCATTGTACCAATTCAGGGCTCCTCGTAGTAGGCTCATCATTCTTAAAACATGTCTTATTCTCACTCAACCTTGATAACCATTAATTCAGTTCATTCGCAAATGATGCAAAGAAAATATTGTGTTTTTTTGTGAAAATATAACTCTCCAACCAGTCGTAGATTTCTATTTTCTTGAACTGTGAACTATCGCTCTTTCATATCTACCCAATCTTGTATTTTTTTCCTTCTTGGATGCCACATCCAAATATCCCTCAAATATATCCTGGTCCAAAAAATAGACCCATTTTTTGTCTTGGTTAGGATTAAACCGTGTTTGGAGTTAGCTGTGCACCAACAAAACCCTATATTACCGGCCTTTTTGGCAAGGACTTGCAATGTAGATCACAGTCTCACCCGAGGAAATATTGGGGGATGTGTGAACCAATTTTCTGCATCGAGAGGGACAATCGAGGGTGGATATACTTTTAAACTTCTTCCTTAGGCTTATTCTGAATCACGTTGATGCATTTGTCTAATTTAACATTCTATGCTTAATTCATCAATCAATACTTGTGTGCATTCCACCTTTATTATTAAAACAAAACATAAAGCACATAAACAACTTCACAATTGCAGATAGTAATAAAATTCACAAATAAACACATATATGCCTTCAAAAATCTTCTTCTTTATTATGATAATTCTCTGCACTACATTCACTTCTCTGACCTGTACACACAGCTGCAGGTGGTCTACACACAAAGTCACACACTCTTCAAGGTCTCTACACACACAACTGTGGAGCCTTCTCATAAGACCCAAAACAAAATAATACAGATATCTCAAGTGCTTGTGCTAATTAGCTATGGAATATTACTTCGAAAAATCCTTACATTACTTTTAATATCATTTACATAGATACAAAGCCATGATCCACATACCATGAGTAGAAAAAACAATAGAGTAAAACCCAAAATTCATGACAAAAGTAGGGGCTTCGACTCGCTGGAAGCCCCTAAACACTACACAGTAGATCTAACTCTGTAGTACTATGCACTCCACTCCTTAAAATGTGGAGTTTCTTGACAAAAATTGGACCAAGTTAGGTTGCGCCCAACACTCCTCAAGTTTATTCATATAATAACCAAATATTGTGTTCCTTCACAATATGACCATGAAGATTTCAATATACGTCTCTTTTCCTATTCCTTAGAAGGTGATGCTATGGATTGGTTTTGTAATTTTCTTGAGGATTCTTTCACTTCTTTACCATACATCATGAATGATTTTAAGGATAAATATATGAAAGAAGGTGGCTCGACTTGTGTCCCTAGTACTATGAAAAATAGTGAAAGTGATCTTGTAAAGAACTCAACTATCAACAAAATATTTCAATACAATTCTCATGATGAATCCACTGGTACCATTGAAAGACAAATCCATGATAGTGGAGAAGTAGAAACAAGTTGTCAAATCATTTTTGACAACGATAAACATCTTTTTAAGGAATTGATTAGTTAAATACATATAATTAAATCAAGCTCAAGTAATCAAGAATACAGAGGTTAATTAGGATCAACTTATTAAAGATATGGAACTTAACCAAGAAATATTAAAAATGGATCATGAGAGGGATTTTAATTCTATACAGAACAAGTTATTAGCCTTAGAGGAAAATATAACGATCATGGAATTCAATCACTCCAACCAAATGACTTCCATGGAAGAAGTACATGATGAAGAAATGGCCATCACTAAATTTGATCACAAAAATCAGTTAGTTACCATGCAAGAAAATCATAAGAAAGAGAGAGACTATATGAAAAATTGCTTCATGGGCATGAAGGCAAATAATGATAAAATTATAATGGACATGGATGTTGTTCAAATATCTCTTCAGAATAGTTTATTTTCCATAAATAAAAAACAAGCACCATGTGTTATAAATATGGAAGAAATGGATACCATCGAAAACCGATTAAAGATAACAGAGGTTAAGAATTCTAATCAAATGACTGTTTTTCAGAATAAGTTGGACAAAATGGAAAGCTCAGGTATATAGAGGTTCCAACCCAATTCAAATAAGAAAGGGTCATTAAAAGATCATAAGGCTCCCAGTTTGCTGAAGCAAGCTCCATATTATTATGAGCAGGCCATTTGTTCCATTGAAAAATGGTTAATTTAAGGCGATCCAAATAAAAATGAAATTGAATGAAATGAGGATAATACATGTAAAGTTGATCCATCACACTTGACAAAACAAATTCAGAATAAAGAAAGGAATGTCACAAATACCTTGGATACTTAATCTGAAAATTTCCAAGATCAGGCAGTATGTCCCACATCATGAGCAGTACATCCTACCAAGGAGAAAAGAATGAAGAGAAAAAGAAAAAGAATAAGAAATTTGTTTGATGCATCTAATTGTTGTGAGCAGCTCAATTTTTGGATAAGACAAAGTCCTACCGTATGCAAGATTGGACATGGCACTTCCAAAAAAAAAACCCACATATTTTCCTGAAATTGGGAAAATTCTCACTATGCACTATATTAAACACATCTGATGCCACAAGGCATCCTTTGTATTGTATCTCTAACCTTACACCATTTTATTTCAAAATTTTCACTTTATAGTTAGATTAAATTTATATTTTCATGTTACCAGAATAGTTAATAAATGAAGATATTCTATTTTCATGTGTTCAATGTTATATGATGAATTTTGGATAGACGCTACCCATATAATTTTGTGTGTTGCTTGGATGCAGATTCTAGATTCTCACATTCCTCCGATGAAGGAATGTGTCCCAAAGTAGAGTATGATGTTGAGCACTCTATGTCAATGACCCCATAAAAATACATTCATTTTTTCGCAAAAGGGATCCATCATGTTTGAGTGTCCATGCCAATCAAACCTCATCATCAGTCGACAATTTTATGAATATATAAGCTCTTTATGCATATGTAAAATGTGAATAATCTTAGTATGAATGCATTTGTGTGTAACAACCTAGGTAAACGTATGGGTTTTGTGACGATCTCCATTCTGGGAGGTTTTTTGTCTCATGGATTCATCTTTGTCTCTATATACAAATGATTGGTAGGGTTTTTCCCTCCACTCTTATCCCAAAGATAGAGTGGATTTTGTCACTAAGGTCTTAGAGGACTCCCAATGTTTTAGATCGAGTCTACATAAAAGTGATTTGCGAATAATCATAGCTAATTGGCTAGATTATCTCAAGTCACTTGGTCTGCTAGAGTATATTTTGTGTTGCACAAATGGGTATTTTTTTAGGGTCTATAACAGATGGGTTACCCCCTTCATGTATTAAAATGTAAAATATTTAGTGCATGGTCCGTCATAATTAGAAACCATGGCTAAGCATTATAGGGTTGGGAAAATAATTAATTCTCTCATAAGTCAATTAATTAAATGTCCAAATTAAATTAAAAATCTTAAGCCAGAAAATTAATTAATTTTATATCCTAGGTAAATTTAATTTCTCCGAATGAAAAATTCGTGAGTCTTTAAAAAATAAAGTTTTAAAGGTCCTGGGCAAAGGGAATATTGAAAATATTAAGAAATATTGGATACTTGGACCTTGGCAGTTAAGTAAAAGTCAATATTTTGAGGTAATTAACTCAAAGTCATTATTTTTGAGTTAATTGAAAAGGAATCAAATGAAAGATTCAAAATTCCTCAAAAAATAAATATTTTCAACAGGCGAGATTAAAAGATAATCAAATATTTTTCAACGGTCAAGATTACTTTGATGGGGATCATGTGAACTAGTCGTTGGAGAATTTAGCTATAAATTAGAGGTTGGTTTTAGTATATTTGTATCATCCAATCTTTGAATCATGTACTAAGCTCTCAATCTCTCTAGTATATTTTTTGGAATTAGTGAAAAATTCTTTCAGATTTCAACATGTAGTGGTGTTCCTCTTCATGAATATATAGTAACATCATTTTAATTTCTACAAATATTATTTGAAGATCAAGAATCAATAACTCTCTTAGAATAATATGAATACAGGTACCTTATTCAGTTGTTTGATCTAGGGTAACATTTTAATCCCTGCGTTCTTCCCTTATTCTTTGTTGTGCCCTTATTCCCTGTCTTCATATTCCTTAACCCTTGGTTGTCGTCTTCTATTCTCTCTGTCCTTCCCTTTCCCAAGTTCATTTCCTCTCGACCTCTACCTTCTGCCCTCTAAATTCCCTATCCATTGCAATTCCTTTCCGGCTGCCTCCCATTGTTGACTTTCTCCTGCTGCCTTCCATCTTCTCCGAGCTCCCTTCGAAACCTCAGCTTCATTGTATTATCTCAATTGACCTTTCATTTCCTTTCAACCTACAACCAAATTTTTGCCTCTATATATCTACCTTGCCCCGCTACCTTTTCCTTTAGTCTATTCCCTAATTCAAACTAAAATTTCGAGTTTGATTTTTTCTATAAATTTTGATTTTGATTTTTTTTCAAATTTTTGCTTAAGTTTGGCCTTTAGGCCCCCATTAAAATTTAAAAGATAAAAAAAATTTAATTAATCATTAAATTAAAAAAGAAAATTTTCTATTAACTTCTAAAATTTTAGAAAATCAAAATTTTATTAACTTTTGAAATTTTTAAAAATAATTTGTTTATGTGTTAACACTAGCAAATTTTTTAATTCTTTTTTGTATATGAAATTTGGAAATCAAAATTATTTAAAGTTTACTTTTGATACATGGATTTTTGGGCTACTCATTAAATTTTTAGTTTTTCTTTTTCTTGAGCTTGAGAAAAGATTATTGTGGAGAAATTTTTAAAAATCCTATTTTCAAGACAAATGTAGTTTTTTTAATATCTCCAAAGTTTGACTATAGGAGAAAATAATAATTTTCTCAATTTGGTTACATAAGAAAATCATTTTAATTCCAGAATTGCTTGGAAATGTATTTTTTTAATTACCATCTAAATTTCACATGTTTTTCATGGTAATTAATTGTTGAAGTTTAAATGCTTAGGCTCTCGATTATCTGCTTAAGTTACATTTCATGATCATTGGCATTGGGCTTTATTTTAAATTTTTTAATGCTTGATATTTTTTGAAGTCGCTCACATTGTTTAAAAGGGGAATTAACTCTAAGCATTGTTTCACTTACTTTCAAATTATTGGATATTTATTGAATATTTAGGTTCTAGAATTTTTTAAGTAGTTTTGATGATCGCTTCATTAGGTACTTTATCGTGGACTTGTAATAAATTGTATATATTTTGACTGAGTATTTTTTTAACATTTACATAATTGGAATTTTCACTTAAAATCTTAGTATTTAAATCCAAATAATTTGTAATCTAAGTGCTTTTGGTTCAGCACATCACGTTTCACTAAAACACATTCTAATTCTCCCTGTATTTTGCATTCTAAGTTAGTCTTGAATAATTAAAATTTACTTCCAAGCAAAATCTTAGTCGATAGAAAGATATGTACCCATCCATATTTTCTTAAGAAGTCTCATTTTAATAGTACTTAAAACAATGACCTTGCAGTCGGCATATCCACAACTCTTTGCAATGTTGGAGGCACCAGGTACATTAGATTTTAAGGAGAGGTAATGTTAATCATACCATAGTGTGCTTAACCTTAACTTATATATGCCACTTACTACAAAATCAGGCTCGATATAGAAAGGATTGAAGGGTTTAAACTTGGAATAGACATTTAACTAAAAATAACCAAGATTCTTGCATTTCACATTAATCGTAGGAACTTCATTACATATAAGATATTTATTCATCCAAGAAATAGTTTCTCATTAATCAATTGGTCCTAAATTTCTTAGAAAGAGTGTCGACTCCATAAGGTAGTAGTCTCAATCCTCTAAATCTAATAAAATCCATTAAATCTTGCTATATCTAATACGAGTATTAAGTCACTTAATTTCATCTCTGAACTAGTTGGTTCCCAATGAGTTCTCCTTCATTCCATTTCCGTAGGGTCTACCTCCCTTAGTTTTTTGTAGGGAGAAAACTTATATGGAGAGATTAGGGGTAAGGGTGAGATCCCCCGATGTGAGTCATTGTCGCGGTGCCTAGACATTCTATGCGACAACTTGAACCAATTTTCTAGAATTTTTGGAGGAAATCAATCCTCTCTTTAAGGAGGTTGCCTCTCAATTTTTTTTGTATAAATAAGAAACTTGAATACGCAATTAGGAGGAGACATTTTAGATATTAGGCTTAGTGGTAGTGAAGTCTTTCTTCTTAACATTTTAGTTATGTAATATTTCATGTGTGATAAACTTTTCTTATTAATGAGAAGCACTCTTTAGTTTGTAGTCTCATTTTATCTTAGGGACCCGAGTCTCCTTGGGTTAGGGCCCAACCCAGGTGCTAAAGCCCCTTCTTGTATTTATGCATTAGTTCAACTATATATATTTTTCCAATTTAAATCATTAATATTGTCTTCTGCGGGATTGATTAAATAGTTTTTTTATGATTTTTTTTAATGTATCTTGACATAGTGATTTTAACCATAGTTATTTCATGCAATCAAGTGTCCTTTCTCATGCACTATCCTATTCAGATTGTTGTTATTTAATCATTGTTCACATATTTATGCATTCTTTGTTACAAATTTTTTTGTTTTGATGAGCTATATGAAATTCCATATTTGCCTTTTGTTGTATAAACAGCTCCATAATAAGAACCCGATCTTGGGAAATAATCCTTGACTCTCCTTTGATCCTGCTTCACCTTCTTCATCCCTCAAACCACAAGTATAATGCATAAAAACTGCTCTCAACTATTTCTTGTAATGAAACATAGTCATCCTATATCAATATCCAAATTTCTTTAGAATTTTCCATATCTATTCCTAAAGCTTTTTTTATCATTTATTAGCTTACTATAATTCTCATTGGACCTTGGATATGGAATTTATAGGTTCAAATACCCCCTATAAAATTTACCCTAATAGATATATCAAAAAATGTCTTCCTTTTGTAATTAAAGTTTATTGTTTGAATGACCTCATTCAATTTCAAATTTATTTAACATGCACCATAGAATAGACTATATTACTCAATTGATTTTATTTTGTTTATTGCATATACCATAGGTTTTCTTCTGTTCATTTACTTTACTATATTTAGCATAGAATTATAACCTGAAAAATGGAATAGGTTTACTTCTTTCCATTTACCTTTCGACAAGTAGAGTAGGGTTACCTTCTAAAATTTACTTCTCTACAAATATGATAGGAAATTTATTTCTACTTTTCCTTGTATATATATATATATATATATATATATATATATATATATATATATATATTGTTTTCCTTGTTTTACTAATGATTTCCTGTAGCCTAGACATTATAAGTGGTATCTACAAATTTTGGCTTCCCTTTAGTTGCATGAGATCAACAAAATAAGAAAACATTGCATGTTACACATATAGTGCTATCCCATCTTAAGTTTGTATAAACCATAGGTTGATAATTAAAGTCAAGAACCTCAAGAGTTCCAATAGTCTTGTTTTAATACTAAGGGCCATCACTTTTTGGTCTCATTGCTTAGGGGGTGTCAAAGTATGTGTTGTTTTCTTCCCTATTTGATTCACTTCTTTTAATTAATGCAAAAAAAAAAAATCATTACGCATATTTCATTTATAAAACAATAAATTGAATTGTATTAACACTCTTATTCATTTTTATTTTTAATAAAAATATTAAAATATTTCTTCAATACCACAAAACCCCCCCAATTGATCACGTGGTGTACTAAGAACGATATCCCCATCCACTTTTGTAGGTACAAGAAGAAGAGGTGGTAGAGAAATTAGGAGGCATGGAGTAGCTCTACTTTGTCAACCTATATCAACAAGGTATGAACTACCCCTCTTCTTTCAATACATGTTACAATGTACAATTTGAACCTTAGTATCCACCTATCACCTCACCTTACTATATCCCCACTCGATGTAGGAAACAATGTCTATGGCCATAGTTTTATTTATGGATGAAATGGGGGGGGGGGGGGGGGTTTCAAGAACTTTTGGTTTAGAGGATTGCGAACATTTAATTTATCATACCAACAAGTTGCACCAAGAAATAATAGGCCTTGGGCTAATCCGAAGTGATAAAAAAAACTTTTTATACTTCACTTTCTTGTCTTCCTTTGAAAGGAAGGAGAACAAGAAATGAGAGTTCTTCTATAGAGTCTAAATCTATATTTCCTATTAGGGAAGAAAATTTTATGTACAACTTATCAAATTAAATAAAAATACATATTTTCTTCTCTCGTATGATGCCTTGTTGGTTGTCAATGTTTCAAGTCCTCTGTTTCCATTTCTAAATATATTGATTCCTCCTTTCCTATCTCGGATAAAACTCTCCAGTTCCTAGTTGAATTCTTCTACCCCATGCCTAAAAATCCAAGAATAATGCCCAAGTTTCTATATTTTGAGATAAATCCAAAGCCTTAGGCTCGTCTCTCTGCTTTGGTCTAGTGATCAGTTCCATTCTCTAGCTTCTTTGTATTTTATTTCGCCTTCGATTCCTCACCCAAGAAACCCCTCAAGCTCTGTAGCAAGAAGGTTAAGACCCTTCTCCCCTAGTGCATTTGTATTACATAGCCTTGTAATCCCCTATCATTATCCTGATGTAGCGTTACTGCATAAATCAGAATACTTGGGCATAATAGGGTGTGTATTCCCTTATCATGAAAATTCACATCAAAACCCTTCATTTTAAAACCTTTTCATTGCAACTCAAAATATATATAAACAAGAGGGAATTGAACATAAACAAAACACTTGCTTATAATAAAACATGAAAATTACAAATTCAAACCATTTTGGGCAAATATTACAGTTTTTGGCCTCCCGACTCTCGCCCCCTTTACATAAACTGTCACACCATTCCTCTCTATATCTCGCTCTCCTATTCCATTTTCTGTGTCTTTATATCCTCACACAAACCTCATATTTATACATAATTGTGGATTAATTCCAATCCATGATTTCCTCCACAACCATCTCAACCAAACTCTAAAATAGATTTATCCCTTTTTTGACTCAACTATCTAAGGAATTCATAATCCCTAAACTATCTATACAACTCAACTCCAACTCATATTCTCAATTAATTAAGAGAATATTTACAATAAATCTCACACATATTTTCCTCTCAATTTATTTTTTAAAATGTACATAATTTATAAAATAATTACGAAAACCATCACCTCATAAATTACACAAATGAATAATGAAAATTAAGCAGGATGCTCCTGCATCAGACTCCCCACGTAGAGAAGTTTCCATAGACTCTTGTCTATGAGGTCTGTCACTTTTTTGTAATAATACGACATCCACAAGTCCCCATGACTTGCTCCCTCCAGGATTCCAAACTATGTTTTGATGCTGGTCTTTTAAAGTATCAACTCTATTTTGTAAATTTGCACAGCATTTCCAAAATAGTATTTTTAAAATACTATTGAATGTAACTCTCGCTTTTCCATACCACATCATATTTATTTCGAAAATTATAGACTCGTGTAGAATCACCGATACCCATTATTCTGGTCTCAAAACTCTGAAAGAATCTTGAACTGGCTGTACATCAGCATCACTCATTCTATCAACTGCATTCCATCGTCTTCTCCAACAATTTATTTCACCAATTCCTCAGAGTAATTCCTCTTTTTATGATGCTTCCATCTCCAATTTCACTGAACACTCAACTTTCTGAAGTGAAAAATAATCAAGAAATTTTTATTGATCACAACTATAGTCATTTATTGCTCCTATGGTAACAAATTACTCATCTGGTTTTGTGCCTGCATTCATCAAGAAACTATTAGTTTTAAAATTATAAGACCTTTCGGCCTCTTTTAATGCTTCAAGCATCAATCTCCCATCATAGAATTTCTAGATTTCAGTAGATCCTGTTTTGAATTGCTAGTTTCTTTCATCTTTATCCTGCTAGTTCAATATTTTTGTTTCCTTTATGTCTCTAAGGACATAACTTTCTTGTTTCTCCTGATCTTTCATCTCATCTCCAAATACTTTCTTCTCAATTTCTCTGATTTCAACATTATATTCAGTAATGTTGTTTTCTATACCTACAGCCACATGACTATTTGAAGAGTTAAAACATTCACTTAACTCTATAAATATTAGAAACATTTCATCCTTATCCTGCACGTCAACTGCAATCTCTTCTGTATCAGTTTCTGCAAGCTTCATTTCTCTTTCAAGTTCCTTAAGCCATCGTTCCAAGAAATCTATTGCCATGCGAACCTTCATTCCCAGTTTCATTCTTCTTCTGAAAATCCTCCTGAGTTATCACGTTTTCTGTATCATCACATTGCAAAATTTTGTCATCAATTTAATTAAACAAAATCATTTGTTTACCTCCTTGGAATATCACTATGGCATTTTCATTATGCCTCTACTCCACAATATCTTCAACTGGTTGTCTTACACCAAACAAGAATTCATCTATGAATTCTTTCTGTTGCAACAAATCAGTACCTTCCTCCTCTGAAAGGCATTCTCCATCATACTTCACCTCAAGAGTTTCGTTCATCTCTGTGACAGTTTCACTAGACTGTCCATCATCTTTTGCACATCCTAAAAACATACATAAACTATGAGTTTTAAAAATACAAGGCTTCATAGCCTCATCTGCTTATCTTTTCAACAATTCTTTTGAACTATTCCAATAGTCCATGAGATCTTTCTCATTAATCTCTCTTCACCCAAAATTTCACCCTGTTCTGAGCCACAAATGGAAACTTCCATTTTCAACTCAGCCTCTTGGAGTTCTTCACATCTCAATTGCACACTCATCCTCTGCTCGAGCGTCCTCAGCTCTTCTATCAATTGTATGTTTACCTGTTGTTCCCTCTTTGTGTGTAGCCTTTGCCATTTCACTTTCTTTCTCATGGTCCAACCATTTCTCTAGTCTTTCATATTTCTCTATAAAAATTCCATCAATAACTCAAGGTGAACTGTTATCTCATTTTTCTCCCTCTCATACTCTTCATTAGTCAATTGCTTCCATATGGCATTTTTGTTGGCATATTCCCTCTTCTTTCTTCTCTTGCGGTCTTTCTACGAACCTATAAAATGAGTATCACCAGTCATCTTCTCGTCCTTTGTGAACTTTTTCTATTCACGTGTGGATTTCATTCAATCCCCTTTTTAGAAAGCCTTCATACTTGCTATCCAACAATGTAAGCTCTCTTCCTGCGCTTGGTATCTTTTGGTTCTCTGTCTTGGAATCATTTCTGGGCAACTCTTTTTGCTCCTCTTTGCTGCAAAACAACAACTGCAGTAATTCTTGCGTTACAATGACCAAACTCTTTGGGTGTCGGGCTCCGCCGATCATGCACCCAATTACATTCAAACCTTTGACTTGGTTTAAGACTCTAGACTTGACATCAACTCGCAACTTGTGCAAGGACTTTAATTGACTTGAAAAACTCACTTGACCAATTTCTTCAATTTTGAAAAAATATCTTCTTAGAAAAACAATTCAAGTTGACCTTAACATAATGTACTAGACTCCTTTTTACTTGATGATATACAAATCTTTACTCAACTTTAACACTATTACATTAGTTATCCCACTTCTTAGACCATAAAAATTCACTTCAAAGGACCTCCAATAAAATATAATTTAAGGAGCACTTGATCTCTCTCCTATTTGGAACACATAATTAAGAAGGTAGAATTACCTTTATGAAGCTATGCATTCTCAAACTCACACATCCACACATGGGTTTTTGAAACCATATATCACTCATTGAAAATGAACCACTTGTCCTCCACCATGTTTTACAATATTAGTTTACCTTTACCATTTAATTTTCACCAAAAATGCCTTTTTGAAATGAATTTTCATACCTCACATACCCAGCACATACAGGCCCCCTCCACGGGACTCGATCACCCAGATCTGGCATGATCCATGCAGATTATACCAATGAGTAATAGCTCTTAGGCATAGCCTCCACAAGCTCCACATAGGCTAGCAGCAATCTCCTCTGTCACTTGCCACATCACTCCTCTTTCACCAACGTGATTTTTTTTTATACATCTTCTCTTTGTAAGAAGTGTTGCACAGTACCAATATCATTAGAGAACCAACCATAAATATATATAAAATTAGAATACATCCTTAAGCAGTTGTATCTTCATCAATAATTTTACTTTTTTTTTGTGTTGAATGCTTTTATGTAAAGCCCGTTAAAATAATTAAAATAACTTTTATGCAATTACTTAAAAGCTCTAACCTTGCATTTTTTAAAAGAAAATATGCATCATATAAATAATCCAATGAAGGGACTTTTTAATACTTTTTAACACAGTTCAACCATGCCAAACAAAACGTTATGCAAAGCTTCTTTCTC